>JANHFL010010004.1:91499-108999 GCA_032468155.1 Oxyrhabdium leporinum | reverse complement strand
TTATATTGAAATATTTATTTAATGCCCTGCCATAAACCCAAAAGTTTCTCAATTCCTAGTCCCCTAGACCGATCAGTCTGTCAGCTTAGAATTTTATTTCCTTCTCTCTCTCTCTCTTTAATGTGGGGATCTTGCTAAAGCAGCAGAATACCTGGATTCTTTTGTTGAGTGAGATCAGTGCCACTCAGTAGTGCATGGGTGACCAACTCGCCATGTCATGTTGCCATCACGTGATGTTTCATGATGTTTTTCCCTTTTGCGGAGCTGGGGTGGGCATGGCCTGCACACGATGCATCCAGCCTGTGGGCCACCAGTTTGACACCCCTGCGCTAGTGGGATCACTACCTGCCCACTATTTTCTTGAAGGTCTTTTTCCATTATTTGCCACACACACGAGTCAGTGATGTTCCTCTTCAAGGTTAAAGTTTCTTTGAAAACCCTTTCAGGATAGTTTTACATCATTCAAAATGTATATATATTCCAAGTGAGATGGAACCGTGTTTCCCTGAAAATATGACCTACCCCGAAAATAAGTCCTAGCTTGATTTTTTACACATGTGCCCAATATAAGCCCTACCCCCCAAAATAAGCCCTAATTAAGATCCCGCTCACTCCAGGGTGATTGGGTAAAAATTAAGCTAGGATGCGGATGGGTGTCTGTGGAGCTATCCTACTACTTCCCTTCAGACAGTTGCAGCCAGGCCTTGCACACCCTGACACCTGCCTTGACGTCCCATTTCTTCTGCAACCAGCAAGGCTGGCAAGGCTTTCCTGAAGTCCTCTGCAGCCGATAATAGAGCTCTGGATCAATCTGGAACTCTGTTATCAGCTGCACAGGACTTCAGGAAAGCTTTGCCAGCCTTGCTGGCAGCAGAACAAGTTCCTGGAGGCCTCTGACAGGGAAAAGGAGGCTGAGGGTGATGCGCGCAAGTGAGGTGAATCAGTGGATGACATTGCCCCCCCCCAAAAAAAAAAGACCTGGTGCCTTTTTTGGTGGCCCCCATAATATAAGACAGGGTCTTATTTTTGGGGAAACACAGTATGAAGCATATTTATTTATTAATACATAAAATACTTTCAGCTTCCATTGGATCACTAAATATACAGCAAGTTTAGGAAGGCTGTGCAAAATTCTGAGGCCTATCTTCTCAAACAATTTTAATGTTACAAACCAAGAACTTTTTACTGGCATTATATTAGAACAGTATTTCTAAGACTCTTTTTTTCAACCTGTTAAGAACATACATAACTTGTCCTTCTTCACCAGGACTGACCTACAGAACATTAAAACAAAGGTATTCAAAATATAGAGGCCAGTTCCAATCATTTAAAGCTCCCTAAGATTGCATGAAGAGATTTGGGCAGGTCACATAGTCAAACATCTGTATTTAGACCAGTGCCTCTCAACATCAACAACATCAAGATGTGTGGATTTCAGGAGGGAAAGCACTTTTAAAAAAATGGGAGGGAGGGTGAAGTAAATGCATCCGTTTTACAGATTCGACCCTGAATTACATGTTCTATGAATAACAGAAGAGACCTTAACTTCCTGTGATCTTACTTTCTTTTTTTCCAACAAATCAGGAGGATGAGTATTCTATTAATTTTAGATTACTATTGTTGGGGAACAAACCTAAACTTTTTTCTTTAAAAAAAAATCAATTGGAAATGTATCTTTGTAATTACATTTTTTTTAAAAAAAGCATGCCCATAGAGGACCAACTAAATTCAAACCATTTGGCCTTCCACTAATGACATTTTACAAAGGAAGAAATACATCTTGATGTGTCAAGAGAGGCAATTGCCCATATCTTCAAAGGATGATGTCAATGGTGAAACAGTTAGATAAATCCTGTTGTTCTATTGACATCTTAATGTCACAGATCCAGCTGGTATGAGATCAGCAAAGCAAACAGCTGAGTTCAGGTCAATCTCTCTGAACCTCACAGCTCCAGCAAACTCTCAATCTGACATTTTGAACCGTAGGCTTAACACACAGTAACACTCAACCAGTTTTACATAAGCAAGAAGCCAAAAAAGTAAGGTCCATGTAATGGCAGTTATCTTGATGACAAGGAGAAAACACAGCTTACTTCCAGCCAGCTCAAAGGGGACACATGGAAGGAGGTTGAATTAATATGAGTGGAGGGAGATGGGAGGGAGGGCTGAGAAAGATGGAAGCAAGGAATATGCTCAGCAATTGACATGTTGCATTCCCAAGCTTGTGTATTCATCAGATGAAGGCAGTGGGGAAGAGGGGGAAGGAGCAAATTCCTGGGTCAAACTCATCTTTTGTAAATAGAAGGTTCCAGGTTCAATCTGTGACACTGCTGATTATCAAAAAAAGAAAAAAAAGAAAAAAAAGGGAGGGTGACATCATATTAAAGGTGCAAGACTGTCTGTACTTCTCTAGTGTTTTGCTTTTAAAAAGAAAATCCCCCGCCCATATAATTTCAAAGTCAATTCCACATTGGCCTCCAATTATCATTTAGTATGGACAGTAAGTGTGGACAGTAAGGAAGATAACCTTGATGGAAATATGTGGGAGCTCTTGCTGAAGTGAAAAGAGTTAAAGCATTTTTGAGTCCAAAACAATGAGCTAGCATTCAGAAGGACTCAGGCATAAATCTCCCTAATTCACTGAAGTATAAAAAGGAGGCGGAGAAGGTACAGCACAATCAGACTTGTGAGAGTTTGCTAAATAGCCAATCTCAATAAAAATGGTTTTAGACGACCTGTGGAGTTGATTATCTGGCCTGCTCCATCCAGTTCCAAAGATATAATATGTATGCTGCACCAGACGTCTAGATTTGCTAGTTATTTTTTCCTATGTTGTGATAGTATTTATTATTAATTTTGTTTATCTGATTCGGAATGATAAAGATGTTTTTAGTATGACCAATTGGTTGCTTAAATCATCACCTTGCCCAAATTGTACTATTGGTAGTATAATAGAGAGCACCTGTTGTTCTGCTTTCCATCTGTATTCTGCTACTATTAAATAACATATAAGATTAAAATTTGAGATAACAAAGGCAACTCCCTTTGGTCTGCCATCCAGGTCATGGTTGTCCCAAAGATATGTTTTTTTTCCAAGAGGCAACTGGACTTTCTGGTTTTTCTTTGAAGACCTTTTGCTTCTCATCCAAGAAGCTTCTTCATCTCTGAGAGCAGAAAGTCCAGTTGCCCCTGAGAAAAAGCACCTTTGGGATAACCACAGTATTATTTTTTGAAAGATCAGCATCTGCAGATAGATAGATAGATTACATAGATAGTGTAGACAGATAGTGTAGATAGATGATAGAGATAGTGATAAAGATAAAGATAATATATAGATAATAGACAGATAAATGATAGATAATAGATGAGAGATGAAAGAGATGATAGATGAGCAAGAAATCAGAGAGACAAATATAAATATATTTTTTTCTGTCATTCATCTCTTTCTCCCACCCACCCGTCCTTTTCTTTACCTGCCATTTGTCTGTTTTTCCAGTTCACCATTTTTGATGCTGCTGGTGTTTAATAAATAAACAACAGACTACACTTTTTTTATTAGCTGGATTGAGCACCTCTGATCTGAACAGAGAAATTGATTGTGAGTGTACCAGGTGAAAATTTAACTGGGTTTTATAGTAATTTCCAAACAAAGGCTTATGGGCCCGGCAGAGAGCCATTAATAAGTTGAGCATTGAAGCACCCCAGTTACCAAACATCCCATTAATATTTCCTATGCAGTTGGATATGTATACAGCAGAAGCAGCTATCGGAGCCTACACTTTGTGGTTAATCCCAGAATTTAAAATACCCCAATAGGAGTGTATTTCTTTTTCATGCCTTCAAAACTAGCCAAAAGTTTTGGAAAATGGCAGTGGTATCAGGGCCACAAAAATGTCATGCTTGAAGATGGGAAAGATTATTGCATATGGAACGTCAGGTTGGCAACACTATCTGAGAACCTGGATCCTTCAGAGACATTGGAGATGCTATGACCAGAAGCCATAGAATAAGTCAGATGAAAAAGGATGGATTACTTAAATCTAAAATCATTCCGAGGTTGAACTTGACAAAACTTAAGTTGATTCAAAATTAACCATCAGGAAAGGAAATCTGTGACAAGTTGGACAGAACATGTACGTTCAGGAATGAATGTAATACTTCGATGTTCAGAAAATTCATTAAAGTGAAATGATCAGGGAATGAAAGTTTAATGGAAGGTATGTCTCTCTATTCAGAAGACACTAAGACAAAAATAATCTGAACCTGTCTGATAATTCAGTCAAGGATATTATTCTTCGACAATCAAAGAATTGTTCTTGTACATATTATGTACCTGAACTTGGGTACAAGTTAATTAAATCTAGGTTATTTTATATAACATGGTTGCAAAATTGTGACTGAAAAAATAGAATAAACTTTGCATTGCTACAAAAGACTACCAAGTTAAAAGAAAAACACAATGAAACTAATTTATTGTAACCTAGAACTAATTTGTATGCAACCTAGAGCAAATATGATGCATGTATAACAACGATCCTGCAAAATGGCTTAGAAGAGTTGATCACAGAAATGAGTCTATCAATAAGAAAATAAAGGATGAAGTCTTAGCACTGTACATCCTTGCAGGAAACACTGGGAGGTAAATGTTATTATTGCTTTTAAAAAAAATAACCTCTTTTCTCAGGGTTGCATTCAAACAAGTCAACCAACTGTTGCAAGTTATTTTTTTTAGACATTTGTATCCTCATTACAATCAAAGAGTGGGAGAATAAGTTCATTGACTGGCACAGATTGTAGTTTTGCACCATCTCTTAACTAATAAGAGTCAAGTATTTGAGAAATTCAAAGTGTACTGTGGTTATGTAGAAGGTCAACAAAAAATAAAGAATTGAAGGTCTAATAACTGGGAAAGTATTACCCAAGGAATGTAAAGAAAACTTGATTATTGATAATAAATGATTTTTAAAAATTAAGTTACAGCCCAAAACAAAATGGGATTGCAGAAAGAATGCATCAAAGTCTGCTAAGAATAGTAAGGCATCTTTTGTTTGACACATAGCTTATTGGGGTAGGGGGCTAAAGGACTTAACACAGCTACTTATCTGCAAAATGGTTTACTAACAAAAGTGGAGATAAATTCTTGAAATGGGTGAAAACACAAACTGCACGACCTAAAGATATTTGTATGCAACATGAAACATGGCTGTCAAAATGTACTGTGTGAAGGACACACAAGAAAAAGGGCAAATAAAACTAATGTACTGCTCAGCTGATGATATGGTGCCAGATGCATTGATCAAGCCATTGCTCAGGGACCACATCCTCAGTCTGGGCTTTGGAACATGAAACGACATGTGCGCAATTTGGTACCTGGATCTGATGAGAAGAGGCCTGTTGGATACATTATCCCCATTTATCAGATTGTTTCTTTTGTGGTGCCAAATAGAGAAGGGGTCACCTGGTGTCATACTTTCTGTCTCTTTTGTGCTGCTGTCATGTATTGTTTCAGAGGCTCTGGAAGGATCTGTCCTTTTTGATAGATACAGTTGGCTACAGAGATCATGTGAATTCTTGCCTGTTGTTCAAGACTCTCCCCCTCTCTTTCTCTCTCTCCCTTATTCCCCTACATTTGCCTGCCTTTTGTCTCATTTGTGTCAGTTTAACTATTCTGAGATTTGCTGATATTTAATAAAAAAAACTTCAGGCTATAGCTGTTGCTTGCTGAATTGAGCGCCCCGTGTGTTCGTTCTCATCTGGATACAGGGATTGACTGGGAGCGTGATGGGGTGGCAACTGAACTGGAAATTACCCACCATAATTTTGCAACACAATTTTACAATATTTATCACATTAGTTCAAAGCCAATCCCAAATGAGGGGGCAAAAGTTCATGCAAGGCATCACCGTGAAGAAGCAATGAAGAACAGGAAGGACTATTCACTACCTCACCCCTATGACTTCTTTGATGAAAATGACTTCTTCCCGATGCTGCTTTTCAATCAAGAACAAGGCACCAGCACACTACAAATAAGAAAGTGCCGTGTGTAGCTTTTTTTGTGTACTTAGGGTGATTTCTTGTCCTGGCCAAACATTCGAGAGAACGTCCGTTACTTCCTGAAGTCACCAAATGCATTCCAGTCCGAGATTTCCCAGAACTTCAAGGAAATCTTGTGTGGGGCTGGGCTAGGGACTCTTTCATGTTCACAGGGTTAATGATAAATTTTGACAGCTTTATGACTTTTAAAAATCATTGGCTTGGAACATAAATTTTACCATTATGAAAGGCTTAATACAAAGGTTGGTGACCTACAAGTTCTCTAAGAAGGCAAGCATATGGATAGAGAAAACAATATTATCTAAATGTCAAGTCAACCTAAAAATACTTTAAAATCTAATAAATCACTTTCTTATTAGTTCGAGCTGAAAATATAAAATTACTTTGGACTTGGTTTCAGTGTTATAAAAAAGCTAAGACAACTCAAATTAAACGATATGGCACACAGTATTTTCACCACTGTTTTTCCTCCCTGCCTCCCCCTCCTGGTTCTGTTTCAAATCAAATATAATTCTTCAATAACCACTCGGTTGTAGCCACGAGTTGATCCAAGCTATAACCTATGTGAGCTGGAGACATTTTTGCTAACCATTTCACTCGCAGTGAGGTGGATATGCTTCAAATTTCAACATCAAACAGAATGGAAGCTTATGGCCTACATTGGCAAATGTGGTTGAATCCTTGCCATCATAAAGGGGTAAAAAAATGGGGAGGATAGTGAAGAAAAAAAAAAGTCTACAGGGAAGTACCCAGTATGTCTATAGATAGATCCATTCATTAGATCAGTTTTTTCAACCTTGGCAGCATTAAGATGAATGGACTTCAGCTCCCAAGATTCCCTAGCCAGCATGCTGACTGGACATTTCTGGGAGTTGAAGTCCACACATCATAAAGTTGCCAAGCTGAGAAGCACTAGAGCAGGGTTGTCAAATTTGCGGCCTATGGGCCAGATGCATTACGTGCTGGCCATGCCCATGCCCAGTTTAGCGAGGGGGGAAAAAACCCGATATGTCACGTGACACCACCGCAATGATGCAAGCTTGACACCCCTGCACTAGAGGCACTCTCTCTACTTCAGGTCTTTAAACAGAAACTGGAGAACCGTAAGTCTAAGATGCTTTAGCTCTGAATGCCCTACACCGACTCAGGCAACTGAAGCACTCAGAGAATCTAGAAGGAAAATCATGGTGAAGCCACAGGTTTAAGGCCCTGCTGAAATGTATACAGTGTCCTACAAAGGTTCTGCCCTTTCAACTCCAGACCTAATCTTGATATCATAGCAACTCCTTCTCCCAAAGAAAAGGAGAAGGCTGCTATTTCCAATTAGCAGCTAATCAGAGATAAGGCCCTATTCTGTGCAGTATAATGGCAGCATAGAGAAATTTGAACAAAGGAGGGAATCACTGCTAAAGAAGGACTATCCCAAACCTATTCCTGTATTATCACTACACTTGAAAAATGACCATCCTCAGACACCAGTCGGACTTTCAAATAGCTCTGTGGGTGTTAATGGAGGCTGTTTTGTCTAAGAAAGGTGTTTTAAAGAGGCTGTTTAAACAGAGTATGTGTCCTTGAGTGGTTTATGTGCGGGCTATCTGTATGTCTAAATGGAACGCATGTATGTATATAAAACGGCTCATTTCTAAAACTGAAAGTATAAATAGTTCTATGTTTTCTTTTAACCAGGCATTATAACACCAACTATCCACTACTATCAAAAAAGGAGACTGAATGAAATTCAAAACACCCTTTTGAAACAAAACCTGTTAATGGTAGAAATATTCTATTCACTGAAAGAGAAAAATTGTTAAATGTCCAGCATCCTAAAAGCCTCACAAAATTCATTTAGATTTTGCCTTATGTCTCTAGTAACTCTGGGTCTCTTCTAATAAAAATGATTACATGTGAGAATCATGGACATTTATTTTTATTAACTGGATCTGTTCCATCAAGGCTTATGATGTATTAAAATTTTGGAAAAGTGCACAACATTCATTTTATTTTAGTACTCAAGGGCTTTGCTTAAAAAAGTGACATTAAAAAGATATATTATTTGAGTAAATGAGTAAATGCACAAACTACAACAGAGGAAATAATTTGTCTTCCTGTTCAGTATAGTACTCGATGTTTTCATTTTTTAAGATAATATCTTAAAATCTGGACAAGATTATCTGAAAGCTCCATGGATTCTGTTTTTGTGAACCAAAGAAGATATTTTTCCAGCTTTCCTTTGGAGTTTTACCGCCAAATCTGATAGTTGACATTACTGTGAGCAAAAAGTCAGTATGATGATACAGTAACAAGAAAAATGTCCTGCTGTCTTTATACCATATCTCATGGGAACAGTGCAGAAGAAACCCAGGGCCCTCCAGTGCTGCTGAATTACTGCTTCCAGCATTATTCATCAGAGGTTATGCTGGCTGACTGTTGAAAGAAATTGGATTGGAAGAGACCCAAAACAGGATCAATATGCAAAATGGCTCCTCTGAATGATGGGTTAGGGTTGCGCCGTCTTTGGCAGGATTAGTTAGGCCAGATACCACAGACAATGGTGCAGAAGAGAAGTCTTCAGGAAAACCTCTGGGTGACTCAAGATTTTCAGAAAGGAAAAAACCTAGAAGCTTCTGGATGCATATCTACGGTATACTGCTACATTTTGTTTCACCCATAGCACCAATCTTTTATTTTTATAACAACTAGTTTGCAAAAGGGCTTATCAAAAATGTCATCTGGCATGTATAGATACTAGCTGTTTTTCTTAAGAACAGCATGCTCACATACCCCGGTGCTGAAAAATTGATATTCCTCAAGAATTCCTATTTGACAGGTTTTTTATTTTTTAAGTTACCCAATGAATTATCCTTTCAGTAGGAAGTTATTGACAATAGTCAGAACTGTATTCTCCTTAAGCCTTGGAGTTACCATATTTTTTTTCTCTCCCTCTCTATGAACTTTGCATTCACAGATGAAAAATAAGGAGAAGGGGAACCAATGAAAACTGAGTTCATGGCAACATATAAGTCCAAACTGAAAAAGAAGCTTCTTGAATTAGGAGCGAAATGTCTCATTTCAGAAAATCCAGAAAATCCAGTTGCCTTTTGAAAAAACTACCTTTGGGACAACCATGCTGGATGACTGAGAATCTCCATAGACATATAAGTCCAAAAAATAAATACTTCTCTGGAAGTCAATGTTCTTGACTACATTTTTAGTCAAAAGCCAAGGACTATTTTGGTTTCTGGCAGCACAATCCTGTCTGTTTACTCAGAAATAAGTCCATGGAATTCCATGGAGATTGTCTCTGGTAGGGTTATAAAACTTGCAGCCCACAGTAGCTTGGACTTTATGGGAATTTGTTATTGTAAGGAAATTCCTTGTGGAATTGCAGGATTATAAATGCATAAATACGTTAGGGCTGAGCAAGCTGTTCAGAAGGAATTTGTATGTGGGAATGACCTTGGAAAACAGGAATCTCAGACTAGGCAACAGATAAAAGGCAGTGAAAAAAACATCTTGGATAAGAAGTCTTCAAGGCAAAAAAGAAAGTCTATTTGCCTTCTGAAAAAGCTTGATTGGGACAACCTGGCCTGGATGGCTGAGAAGAGGCAGCTGAGATAAGAAACAGCTGAGCCTGCAGAAGGATTGAGAATGTAGCAAGACATCTCAGAAGGACCCTCCCTAGTTTCTTGGGCTGCAAAGGCGATAAGAGAGCAATTGCCTTTTCAGACTTGGAAGATTCTGTTTTTAACAAACAAATATCTTTATTACATTTCATATACAAACATTGAAATACAAACCAACATAAAAGGGGAAAGGACAGATTAGAGGGGAATAAAAGGTCAGATTAAAAAGAAACAAAAAATCAGACAAATGGAAAACAAAAGTCATCTCCCACTTTTTTTTTCAAAAAAAAAGCTAATAGTACAATACAATGACCTCCCTCTAGTTCAAATAAATATTCAACATTTAAATCCAGACTTGAAAGATTCCGTTATTGTAACCTTGCAATAAAGCTGGAGTTAGTACTTCTGGATGTCCTTCTTTTCTGGACTACCTCACAAGGTTGACAGAAGTTTGCAAAGTGACCAAAGAACTCTTCCAAGCCAGCTGCTCAAAACTTTGATCCAGATGTTCAGGAGCATCCCTATTATCAGGTAAGCACTGTTTGCAGGTGTAGACAAGACTTCAGCCAGGATTAGCATCCCTTTACCTCACCAAACAGAAAGGTCAGATGATCGCTCTCCATGCTTTGCAACAGGCCCTTTGGAATAATTTAGCCCATCACTACTATCTGGATTAATGACAAGAGAAAACTATTGCTCATTAAAAACAAGATAACAGTAATTCTCCACATGCTAAATCAATGTTCTCATGGGGAGAGCAACAAATAAATGGCAATTAACCATAAAAGACCATAGCTTGTAAAAGTACCAATAGCATCATTTCAAGTTGCATAATCAGAAGTCACTTTTTGAATGGCATAGTACTTACTTAAATGGAACTGTATACATATCACAGATAGCAACATTTGAAGAGGCTTTTTTCCCCCTCACCACAAAGCAAGCCATTTTAATCAGCAACATTAGAACACTGAGCTAAAAACACACACCAGGACCTGAAACTCAGAAAGACAAAATGAAACAAAAGAAGTCCATGGCACTTTTCATTTGTATGCTACAACCCAGCAGCCCCAAAACTATTATCAGACACCAAATAATGGTACTGTATAAATTAAAACATTTGTCTTGCAAGCTGCCTGTTAAACAAGATGGGAATGCAGGCATGGTAATAATAAACCTATCAATCACACATATTGTCAAGTGCAAACTGGCTTTGTCAATACAGTAATTCAGCCATGAATGGTAACGAAGTTGTCCCATGTAAGCCATTCCAAAACTTCCATGCTTTCCTTTATATTGTCTCTACTGCAGGGACATTTCCCCCGAACTTGTTTAGGGACTTCTGCCAGCTTACTTTTGCATCATTTGTTGTGTATTCCTCTAATAATGGCCTTGTCTCCAAACCTAGAGCTGCCAGACTTGGGCTGCATAAAATCTAGAAGTTTGTTCAATAGTAACAAAGAGATTTAGGAAACACTAGTTCTGTGCTGCCATTTAGTAGTCAACTACAGCAGGGGTCTCCAAACTTGGCAACTTTATGACTTAAGGACTTCAACTCTCAGAATTCCTCATCTAGCATGTTCAATGTTCTCACAGGGGGAGCATGATTTTTTAGCAAATGTTTTTCTACAGTAAACAAAAGGTTAACTTATTGGGTTTAGGTATTCCTATAAAAACATTTGATTGAATGGATTTACTCTAATCCTAACAGAATAACAGAGTTGAAAGGGACTTTGTAGGTCTTCTAATCCAACTCCCTGCTCAAGCAGGAGATCCTATACCATTTCAGACAAATGGCTGTCCAGTCTCTTCTTAAAAGCCTAACCCTAACCACAACTTCTGAAGTCAAGCAGTTCGCTGGTCAATTGTTCTCACTATCAGGAAATTTCTCCTTAGTTCTAGGTAGGATCTATCTTTGATCAGTTTCCATCCATTGCTTCTTGTCTTGCCTTCTGGTGCTTTGGAAAACAGGTTGACCCCCTCATCTTTGTGGCAGCCCCTCAAATATTGGAACAGTGCTGTGATGTCACCCCTAGTCCTTCTTTTTGTTAGACTAGACATACCCAGTTCCTGCAACTATTCTTCATATGTTTTAGCCTCCAGTTCCCGAATCATCTTTGTTGCTCTTCTCTGCACTCTTTCCAGAGTCTTCTTTTTTATCCTATCTAGGTCAGTTCAAATTTAATCCCTTACGAGTTAGTTGGCTAGATTATCTAACTCCTTTTTAGTTTTCCCGCAACCCCTGACCGCTTTCACTGACCCAGGTTGTGGAAAATGCCTGTTCCTCTGCTTACACAGATTCTTTATTGGGGAAAAAAACCTGTCTCCCTAAAGCATGCATTTGCCATTCTAGACTAGCACTATTAGATTATAGTCTAGAATAGCCCAATTAGAGTTTAGATAATTATTAGCAGTAGCTGATATTTTAACATTAAAATCTATGCCAAAGCTGATAATTGGATTTCTTTTTTAGTTTACAGTTTTTATTAGTTTATAATATAAAATACAAAAATACAAAAGCAAATAGTAGGAAAAATAAGGGAGGGTAAGGAGAAGTGTAGAAAAGTAAGGAGAAAAGGGGAAAAAAGGTGTTGACTTCCGACTCCGTCTGGTGTAGTAGAATAAAACAGCAACACCAAACCTAATTTTTTTACTTTTCCATAATAGTATAAACTAGCCATTTCTATAATAACAAATCTATCTAATCAGTAAAACCCAAAATCAAATTTTCATTTTTTCCACCTCAAGCACAAAGTCCAGAAGCGGTTTCCAAGTAGAAATGAAAGTATTTATATATTTTTTCTTCAATCAAAGCAGTCAATTTAGTCATCTCTGCTAACTCCATCACCTTTTGCAGCCATTCATCCATTGTGGGGATCAAAATGTCCTTTCATTTTTGTGCAATAAATAGTGTTGCTACCACATCAACATTCCATTTTCTTTTCACCCAAGTCTTTTTCTATTTAATTTTAACCACAAAGAAAAGTTTTTGGTTTTATCTTTATGTTCACTTTAAGAACTTTCTGTATTAAAATATGAATCCTACGACAATATTTCTTTGCTTTAACACATGTCCCTTCTTTACATTTACATTTCCAACATTCATTTGAAATACCTTTATCCATTCTGGATAATGTGTCTGGTGTTAAATACCAGTGATTATCCCTGATAGATAATAGGATTTCTTTGGGATATGGGTTTAGTACTATTTTAGAACTGCACTCAACCTGTTTTCCAAAGGAAAACTGAACAACAGATGACATATTTTGGAAGATTTGCACCCATAAGGAAGTTCAGAGAGTGAATGCTCTTCCTTGATTCCACCAAAGTCAGCTGCTCTTCTAGTTTATCCGCTTTGCTATTTGCATCATTATTTGCATCTTAAAATGTTTCATTTCCAGACGTTCTTCCATTTTCCTGAATTGGATGTCAGCATACATGGGAGATGAGATCTGATGTGGTCAGGAAGCTCTTATAGCTGACTGTCTGTTCTCATGCTAGGACAACAAATGAATTCTGGCTGTGAATATGGCAAGGCTGCAGCCTGCTGGATTCTTGTGGTTCAGTGATGGTCTATCAGACATACTTTAAAAGTTTCTTGTTGAGGGCATAAAATAAGATACGTCAGAAAATAATTCCATAAAAGCTCCTAGTCATCTGTCTATTTTTGGGAGCAAAGCATTAGAAAAAGTAATTGCTTACTGTAAATTTTCAAAAAGATTTTCTAGACTTATATTGAAAATTGAGGTAGGTATCTTAAGGGAGTTTTTGGTTGTTGTTTTTTGTAGCATGTTGACTCCAAAAATAATGTAGCTTTAAAAAAAAAAAAGACTTTTTTTATTAGTGTGGGCCTGTGTCTTATCTTATGATTAATATTTTTAAAATGAAGTAAGATGCATCTGCTTCAAACTCAATTTTTTAACAGAGGAAGCAAATTCTACCTTGAATGTAAGTCCCTATTATAGAAGACAGCCTATACTTTAGTAGTTATACATTCTCCTGTGGATCTCCTTGATTTTAAGTTTTCCCCTCTAAATGGAGAGTGCTATTATTACTGTACTTCTTCCATTTCTTTGTGTATCCAAAGCAGATGTACGCATTAACACCCTGCCACACCTTGCAGATGGTCAGGCAAAACTCCTGCTACCCATTTTAAGAAAAGTTTAAATTTAGAAAGGTGAGAATATTCACAAATCTTAAAAGAAAAATTACTGGCTGGCAAAGAATTCTTCCTCCCACCCTTGACAATACTTCCCTTCATAATGTAGGATGGTCTCCATCTATTTTACCTGTCAAACTTAGAATAGGCTGTTTATAGTCGTCTCATTTTAAGAGGAATTAGTAAAAACTTGCCATTCAAAAGACAGGGGTGAAAAAGTTTAGTGTTCCTTTGAACACAGCTCTGCAACTTTTTTTCCAGCTGAGGGCTACATCTAGCTCTTGAATGATTAGTGGCAGAGGGGGGGTGCCTTCTCCAAATGTGATTAGAAGGATGGCCAAAAATTAGATGTGGCTAGGTCAAAAAACAACAACGATGTATCATTTCAGCTGAAATGAAATATGCTTGATGTGACTCCTTTTATGCATTAAACAGTTTCCTTTATGTTGTATAAGCCTTTCAGTTTGATGGTAGAACCTGCAGACCCAGCAGCTTTCTCCATCCGATATCTCTGCAAACAATGAGAACAGCTGTCATGTCAAGCAGATATGACTGTAGTGTCTAGGATGAAAGATGGCACGGCTCCATCCATAAACCTGTACTTTATCCCTTCTTAAATTCCTCTCTGAACACCTGACCAGGGACTCTTATTTAGCAAACTGCAGCTGGGCACTTGATACAGGTGGGACCATGTATTGCAGTATCTAAAGGTTGAATCATGGCAACGGGACCAAACTTGGTTAATCCGAGACGTTTCATTGCTCATCCAAGCAACTTCATCAGTCAGAATAAAATTAGTTAGGCAGAGAGTCAGAGAGTCACTGGAATGTACCAACTTTTGCCACACTGACTTCAGGCTAGAGTGTTGGTACATTCCAGCAACTCCCTGACTCTCTGCCTAGCGAGTTTTACTCTGACTGATGAAGTTGCTTGGATGAGCAACGAAACATCTCAGATTAACAAAGTTCGGTCCCGTTGCCATGATTCAACCCTCAGATACCTTTTGACCGAGTCTTCTTTGACATACATGTATTGCAGTTGTTTGTTGCTTGGTGGTAGGACTGTCCCGGGGAAGGGGATGTAAAAAAATTCAAGATGGCTGCTGCACCCACAAGATCGAAGTCCTGGCACATAAAAAGGGAGCAGAGGTTTGATTGTGTGGCAGGGGAAGCCATCTAGATGTTTTTATCTCCCCTGCAGATGGCACCACTTGGCGACATGTAAACAACGGGTGAGCCACACACTATTCCTGGAAGAATGTGACTGTCAAGAATTAAGGTATACCGATGATCAAAATCAGACCTGACCCCCTTTAAAAAGAAATCTAGGGTCAGGAAGGCCTCTGAAAATGCTTGCTTGAAGGGAAACCTGGTATTTACCCCGAGGGCAAAATAAATTTTACCCTCATTTGTCTCTTCTGTGTATACTGCTATTACCCTAACATAGCAATACTTATGCTTATGAAAATATATGCAGGGTGAAGAAATTTCTGATAAATTACTTTTATATGAACCCCTAACATATGGTCCTTTGGGCACAGTAAGGAATTCTTGTAGGCTTTTGTCACTTGAGATTAAACTGATATCTTTGTTGAATCATCTCAGCTCTCTTGGCTTGTTTTTCTGTTCTAAATCGCAAGGAATTTCAAGGCCGGCAATACCTTAGGAAACAGTTTCCTTTTTCACCCGGCATCTTCTCCAACTGTTCTAGGCTGGAGATGAAACGTTGGGCTCCACGTTCACTGGGTCATCTTCAGGTCAGCAGATTAGAGAAATCTGCAGAAGAATGAAGAGCCTGTTCTCCAACTGCAGGGCAACCGGCAGCCCGGTTATTAATCTGTCTGATGGCCGCATCTGAACAATGATAGCCATCTGTCAGAAGGGAGCAGGGTGGGCCTCATTAACACACCACTCACCTGCCCTAAGCTACAACTTTCTTATAATAATATCTATCATTCACCTCCAAGGTGTTACTTCCTTTTTTTCCACTACATGAAATAACAGACACTCCATTTCCTGTCTCCCACTTGTTTCCGCAGACAACTGAAGTGGCCTCGGAGGGAGAGAGAGAGACCTTTTGCAAAAGGATAACGAGAGAGAGAGAGAGAGAGAGAGAGAGAGATCCGACACAGACACATCTACCACTCTGCCCTTATTGGGGGTTTCACTTAGCAGAAAAGGATTGGTATTGAGAGGGCAGCTACATGGGAAAATGGGATGCTTATTTCATGCAGCCTCCACACCAACATCAAGTCAGCTTAGATTTTTTCAAAGAGAATTGTGGTCCCAACATAGGCACAAACAGAAGTGGGGAAAAATGTGGTCCCTCTTTTTTCCTTTAAAAGAAGAATTTTTAACATATTATGTTAAACATATTATGAATCCAACCAAACTCACGGGGGGCAGTCAAAGCATAACGAAACCCCCGTCTGCTTTAATTCTCATGCAGAGAGAGAGAGAGAGAGAGAGAGAGAGAGAGAGAGAGAGAGAGAGAGAGAGAGAGAACACAGGAGATAAAGGCCCAAATGATTATAGGAATCTGCAGCGAGGCAGAGATGGAAATGAGTCAGATTGCTTTTGGTTTTATGTGTTAACCGTGTGTTATTTTTTTTGAACTAAATATTCTTCTGCTCTGCACATGCAACCTATTTAAGATCCATGAGTACTTTAAAAGCCGCCCTGCCAATTCCACATAGTAATTAAGTGGCTATTGTTCCAATGTCACAATGATTCCACTATTGGATTTTTCTTTTTTTAAAAAAATCCACTGCTATGAGTCATGGGCCGGGTGCCACAACCAAAAACTAAAAAAATCCTCTCTAACTGAAAGATAAAGGGAGGGTTATGCTATTAATTTAAGAGGATACTTGTTCTTTACCCATTGTTGGAAGTGATGACAGGCCTAGCAGTTGCCATATAATATAATGTCAGCATCTCATGATCATTACCTGTTCGTGCAGAAAAGGCAAACTCCAATGAGCCACAGAAATGCTATGTTTCGTTTGTTCCTACATTTCTGTACTGATACGAGGGAAATGGAAGTGTTTGCCAGCCATATAGTGTCGGTGAGATGCTTTTCCACTGGAAGTAAGTGTCAGAGCTGCATAAATACAGTGCGGGTGCACAATGGTACACACACAAAAGGGAGTGTGAATACTAATGCTGGAGTTCTTCTGAGATCTGGCTGAAATGCTAAATAGCCATCCAATTTTTCACTCACCCACCCACAACCCTCGACTCTGGCCGACAGAAGCCATGGGTGAAACTTGGCGTCTTCTACACACAAAAAAGATGCTGTATCAATGAGTCCGTTTCTGTGCAGAAGTACCATTCCAGCCACATCATAGGATGCTATTCATGGGTAGGCTTCAAAAATTTCAGCAATGGGTTCACTGCCCAGTTGCTGGGTGGGCGTGGCCATGGTGGGCATGACCTAATCGGCCTCCTGCACCACGGTGGGAGGAGTGGTGTTTTCACCCTCCCCAGCCTCTGGAGCTTTCCTCGAGCCTCAGGGAGAGTGAAAAAGGACTCCCCGGGCTGCAGAGGCTCTCTGGACTTCCGGGAGGCCCGTTTTTCACCCTCTCCAAGCTCCCTTGCACTTACTTGCATCGAAAACAGGCTGCATGGAGACTCCTGGGAGGGGCAGGATGGGGTGGGCAGGGCACAGC
>JANHFL010010004.1:61434-82226 GCA_032468155.1 Oxyrhabdium leporinum | reverse complement strand
CCTAGAAATAAGGAGAATTTTTCTGACCATGAGAACAATCAACCCATGGAACAGAAGTTGCCTTCAAAAGTTGTGGGAGCTTCATCATTGGAGGCTTTCAAGAAGAGATTGGACTGCCATTTGTCAGAAATGGTGTAGGGTCTACTGCTTGGGTGGGGGTGGGGGGTTGGACTAGATGACTTACAAGGTCCCTTCCGACTCTGTTAATTTGCTATTCTATACCTTACACTAAAAATGGAGTCATGGATTGTTTCTGCCTAGGGTTCAAATCGAGGCAGGATTGACATTTAAAAAAATGATTGGCTTTAAAAAAAAAGAGAGAGATGCATATTGTCAACTCACGAAGCATCCCTGACCTGCTCTTGGAACTCTGACACGTATCTTTTAATCTGGTACTGGAGATATGTCAACGTTCCCAGGAAGCCCAGACAGGAAACATGACCCAGATGAGCTAATTATACTTTATTGCGGGGGACATTGACATAATTTTTCAAGTCTGAAAGTACAAACCTCCTACTATCTCCTTTACAGTCTGAGAAGTCAGGAGGAATCTCTTCTGAGCCTCCTTCTTTGCCCATTATACAGTTGGAGGGCTTTGCACTTTTTCCAAAGTCTCAACATTTGTTTTTTAATGAGGTGACCAAAACTGGATGCAGTATTCCAGGTGTGACCTTACTAAGGCTTTATAAAGCGGTGCTAATACTTCACATGATCTTGATTCAATGCCTCTGTTTATACAACCAAGGATTTTATTAGCTTTTTTTGGTGGTGGCTGCACGCTGCTGGCTCATGTTTAAGTGATTGTCCACTAGGACTCCAAGGTCCCTCTCACAGTTATTATTTTTGAGCCAGGTTTCGCCTAATCTGTACTTCTACCTTTGCTTTTTCCTGCCTTACTTTTCTCCACATTAAATGTCATGTTGTTGGCTAGGGCCCATTGTTCAAGTCTGTTAAGATCTTTTTAGACCCTGAGCTTGTCTAACTGCTAACTGCTAACCATCTTTTGCATATGAAAAGGGAGAAGGTATAATTTTGCCCTTTGCTTCAGGGAGCAAAAAAATGTGATAGCCCAACTCAAATGAGAAGGTTGGAAGTTGGCAAGGAAAGCATCTGACAAGCGTGTGGTTGATGAAAATGGCAAGAATCTATTCTAGTTTTGCCAGGCCGACCTCGTTCAAATTGCTTCTAGCTTGGGATAAAAGTTAGCCTTAAAGGTTGGGTGCCTGCCGTGTATTTCCATATCAGGGTTAAAAACATGAGCTTGCTCCAAAATAAACAACTTCTAATTCCAAGGAAATAAGAGAGGATGCAAATCTCAGAGAACAGTGAGAAGGAAGCAAGGCAAGCCAAGACCTTCACATCTGTTGACCCCGACATTGACTGGCAATATTTTGGGTAGCTATTGATAGATTTCAAGCAAGAAATTTCAGGAAGGAAGGAGGGAAACTGACTTGACCTTTGGATGGCCCATTATGTTAAGCCAAGTTGTGGCTTGTTTATCTGGTTGTCCCCTTAATGTTTTTGGGTGGATTTTTCCCCCCAACCTTCACGTCAGAAACTGTTTAGACAAGTCCCTGCAGTTTTCCTGGCAAGATTTTTTAGAAGTGGGTTGCCATTGCCTCCTTCTTGGTGCTGAGAGCAGGGGACTGGCCCAAAGCCACTCGGATGGTTTTGGGTGCCTAAGGCAGTACTAATGTCCTGCGTGACATTAATTTCGTTCTATATGTTACTGGTTCTAAAAAACAGTTAAAGCCGATTTGTTTAATAAATCTTGGTTTGGAACAATTAGCCCATTATGCATTCATTATGTTGGAACTGCAGTCAAGGAACAAGAGAAAGGGGGTATTTTGTCCACCCACCCTCAGGCAGAAAACTTCGGTCGAACTGCAGTAAAATATATATTTCCCCTTGAAGGAGCTCTGAAGTTTGTGGAACCTACTATTGTAATGGTGGACAAACGATCTACGTTGGCTGTGGGGATTAATTAGGGATTATAAAGCAATTTACATGGCAAAAGATTTTTAAAATTATAATTAGCTGTGTTTAATGTCAATAAATGGAAATATGGAGGATCTGAATGTAAGGTAGAACTAAGAATGTTTGACACCTCCCCCCCCTTTTTCTTCCAAAGAAGCTAAAGAAAAATATAAAACACAAAAAGAATTAGATGTCGCCTTTTCGCTATCGCTAGGCTCCCCTTCTTGTGGCTCCATATGTTTTCATTTTTATGTTAATTTTCTTTCCATTCATGTTGCTGCCTCAAGCTGTGCACATTTTCAAGAAGTTCGGTACCCAGAGGCCAAAATCTTTGCAGACGGTAATACTATTAAAATTCAAATCTTTCTGCTTGCTATTTTCCCTCTTCCTTGCCCCAGGTGTTTTGATATGGATTTTCAAAACTCAGTTGGAATTGCTCAGCTGTAAGATCAGAGGCTATAAATCTGGAAACTTTGATCCTTGGTTATTTGTTGAATATTTCGAGCAAACCTGGTATGTGTAACGGCAAACAGTAAGAGGAACCATTGTTTGGAATTCAACAATGGGAATGTTGCCAACTCAATAATGGAGAATATTTGTAGCTCAGGTTTGAAATGAGGGATCCTTGGTGCTCTCTGAGCTTGGTTGTTTTCTTATGGATGTTTAATTACCCAAACTAAGTAATGTCATCAATGCTAGATGTTACCTAGTTTGGGTAATGAAACATCTGCAAGGAAACAACAAGGACCCCTTATGTAGCCAACTGTCAGTGAGAAAGGAGGAAAGGAGTTGCCCTTCTTAATGTTGGAAGAAATATCCAGGTCCAGGTCCAAGAAAAAAGATACTGGAGACAAAATGGAGGCTGGAGGCTGATTGGAAAGAGGGTCCATTTATTGATGAAGCAGAACCACCAAGCATGTGTGATTCTGGGCAGCTGACCGCATGGAGTTGAGGGGGTGGGTTATACCTTCTCTTGGGCTTTGCACTTGAGCTTCCTGTTCCTGTGCAAGAACATGTATTCTATGGGAATACATTCTATGGGAATACTGTTGTCAGACTCCCATGGGGCCATGTAGGGGTTATGTAGGGGTCATAGCTGGCTCTATAGGTAAGGTACAAATCCTAGGTGTTTGTCTGAGCTAAGTTTGGTTGAAGTTTCTGAGGGTGATGCAATAAAGAGGTGTTGGGCAATTCCTATTGTGGCTGAGGGCTAATCCTACCTTTGTTGGATCTTGGGTGAGGGTATTTGCTTATAAATAGAGCTATCTGTCTCTTTATCTCTTAAGTGCTGACATCTGATGAGGGCTATTAAGGAAGATGGGGGCTGTTTTCCAAGAACATGTTTCTCCATTTCTCATGCAGGGAAATATAATATTCTGCCTTTTTTTTAATATTTCCTAAAATATTTCATTCTTCTAGGAGAGGGGTGGGTGCTAACTTTCTACAAAAGGAAGAAATGGTCTTCTCTGAACATACATAGTTCCTGTCTGCAATTCCTTAAATCAAATGAGTCTTTTTCTAGGATCTCATGGCAGCTGCAGATGACAACTGTGCAATCTGGAGGAGAAAAAAAAAAGCAGCTTAAAAAAAATAAATCCAAAATGCTGCACAAGCCAGTCTGATTACCTCCTTCTCCTGTTGGAATATCACAGTTGTGTGATCACAACACTTGGAAACTAAAAAAAAAAAAAAAAAGAGGAGAGGGAGGCGGAGGGAGGGGGAGAGGGAGAGGGAGAGAGATCCTAAGTATGGTGTACAGGTTCAAATGTTCTCTGTCAAGGTCCATCACTTAATTCTTTTGCTCCCTGCTGGGCATGTTAGCTCAGGTTCCAGTCACATGAATTAGCCATGAGACACACATTACACAGTTAATTACCACTATCCAAGAATGCTCTCCAGTCTTTGGGAAAGAACATCACTTAGTAGCAGAGTTCATTATTTGCATACAAACATTTCTTTACCGGATCCTAGTATCCCAAGGAAAGTCTGCATCTGAAGCACCAGAGAGTTCCTGGGGTTCTATTTAAATGTCATTGAGCTAATTGGACCAATTTTAGACCAACAGTTTCAATTTAGGCAGTTACTTATGCTTCTAGCAGCTGCTTTAGAACAAGTCACTTGGTATACTAATTACACCCTGACAGAATCATAAGAGCCAACAGATTGCTGGCTACTATAATTCATAAACCATGTGCAGTTGTTTACCGCAGCAAGGTGCAGAGTGTATACTCGCTATTAAATCAAACAACTCTTTCAATTTATCATTGCTTTCCCTTAGATTTGTGTGTATATATAATCCAGGCACAATTTCTGCATGCTTAACGTGCTGCTGGCGATATTTGGGTTACTGAGTCAGTTGCAAGGCATGTCTGTTAAATATGTCCTTGTTTCTGGTGGGTTGTTTTTCCCCCCCTTCGACTCCATAAGATGCCACACTGAGCACACAGATCCTTATGGCGGTAATCCTAGACTGGCAATCACAATTGAACCCCAAATGTATGTTGCTAAGCAAGATAGTTAATAAGTGAGTTTTGCCCCATTTTACAACATCTATTGCCACCGTTTTTAAGTGAATCTGGCTTCCTGTTGACTTTGCTTCTCAGCAAGTCACAAAAGGTGATTGTATGACGCTGAACTAGCAACCGGCATGTACATATGACCGCAAGTGTCATAAATACATGCCAGTTGCCAAGCATCCAAATTTTAAACATGTGACCCTGGAGATGTTGCACAGGCGTAAAACGGTCATAAGGATCTCTTTTCAGTGCCGTCGTAAGCTTGAATGGTCACTAAATGAATGGTTGTAAGTCAAGGACAACTTGTAAAATTTTAAGTAGTTATTTTTAACTAAGATGTTTGGCAACTAAGGTATTGTCTGGAAATCAGGCAACAAAAGCTTGGTTTGACCATTTTTGCTGCACAGGGATTTTATAAGAACGAACTATGGGATTCATACGTGCACCTTCATCTGGGGTCTTAACTGCATTTAATTAACATAGGAGCAGTTTTTAAACACACATTACAAAAAATCACTGTTTCATTTCTGTTAATTTGTGATATAAATGACACGCGAGTACACTTTAAGTAAAGGGTTTTAGAAATGTTAGGGCAAATATTAGAATAAAAGGGAAGTGACTTAAAAGAAAGATTTTAAAAAAATATTGGTTACTTTATATAAAGTACAGCACATGAATTTTTAAACTGTCTATAAAGAATGGCTTTGAAACAATGTGGTTCCCCGCAAGTAAGAAGACTGAAAGCTAGTGAAATAAGACACTAACTAATTAATTATTGTGATACAGACTTTAATGTTAATTCAAGAACACTTAGAACACGGTGCTCTGTTTTGCTTTCACAGAAAGCAAACGTTTTCAAGCACATGTTCGCTTTCACATATCGTGCATTTATTCAGTCTCTGTTTATCAAAGAGCAGCTATGGTTTGTTTTTCATGTATTTGTAATTCCTGTTCATCAGGTGCTTATTGTAAGGTAGCATCCAAGTAAACTGATTATAAAATAGAAGCAAAAGCCACTCAAGAAATCAGAGAAACCGACATGCAGTGAAAAGAATGAGAAAGCACAAATTCTGGTAGAAACGAATGTCAGTGCTGAGAGATTTTAGCTACTAACAATATTGAATAAGTAGACATCACCCTGAGAAGGTATTTGCTCTAATAGTTGCTCTCTGGGCTTCTGGATGATGGAGCACATATAGTTTTTAATCTGTGCTGTAGTTGTTACATAGGGATGCTGTACTTTTATTGCTTTCTACTCTGCTCTGAGGTCTTTTAAGAGAAAGGTATATAAATAAAATTCTTATTATGAAGAATGAAGAGGAAGAGAAAAAAAAAGATAAATGGGTAGGAAGAGACATGTATCAATCATTGATATCACAAGACAGGAAGATTAGTATAGTAAGATAGGAAGCATTGCAAACAAGGTGGGATCTAATCAATAGTCTAATCTGACTTCTTTATTTTGCATTGCAATTGTTTCAAGGCTATTTTCAAAGGCCGTTTTACTTCAAATGTACACATGCAAGAGCTAGGTTATGCAGTCAATTGTTTCAGTTCAGTTCAGTATAGAATTTCTGTACTGCTTTTCATTTAAAAATAATAATAATCCTAGGGTGGTTTTCATTTACAAAAGTAAAACTGTAATTCTAATAACTGCAATAAATATTTTTTTAAAAATCAAAATTAAATTACGTTGAAACAGTACGACTCGAAAATAATTCATAAAGATCAATAATTAGGGCTGTTGACTGAATAAGAAAATAAAGAACGTAAGTTGAGAAAACAGCGGCAGATGCTTAAAAGGTCCCTGGCTTCATCCTTTCATGATCAATTAAAATGTCTCAAGAAAAGGTAGATTTGACAATGTTAATTGCACCACCGTTTATATGATTCTGCATTTGTGGTTCTCAAGTATTTTGTTGCATCTTTCCATGGGAACAACAAGCATTCATGGCTGAGAATGTTAGTGAAACACCACAAGCATTTTGCGCAAAAGATCTGAGGCTCATTCCCCAACACCTCCAAGTAGAGCACGGGCTCCCCCGGGAAATTGATGCCCTGCTGGGTGAATAATATTGCATCTGAATCAATAAAAGGCAGCTTCCTTCACTCCAACTGTAGCTGACTACAAAGTGACACAGTCGACTGATAGCTCTCTCCTGGCCAGATCAATTTTCAGTCTGTGATGAGAACTGTAAATCTCTCTGAAAAGCAATGGCACTTAATTGTAAGCAAATGCAGAAAAGATCTCTGGGGGTAATCTAAAAGTTGATCTATGAACATTTAGTAGATTTTTTTTTCCCCTTGTGATGCAGTTGTAACAGTGATTCTTCACACAATTGTGTTTTGTTTCCTTTTTCTTTTGAGGCGGTTTTAGCCATGAAGGTCCACACAATTTTGTTTTAACTTTGAGAGATGTATAAGGGGCAGATGGGACAACTACTTAACTAATGAAAACAAAGTCCAGTGCCTAGATTGATCTATCATGCAGATACTTTGTTTTCCAACCTGCATGACTAACTATTTTAGGGTATAGAACAAGACTGAATGATTACTTTAGCTATAACACGTAAAAGATTTATATTGAAATAAAGACAATTGTACTTCATTCCTTCCTACAAGCTCCTTCTAAAATTATAAACTAATGGAAGGGAAAGGGAAGCATTATAGTGGTGGTCATTCTGCTAACTTTTCCTCTTAAAGATGCCATTGCTTCCTTTGCTCCTTCTACCATTCTTGGTTTCCACATCTACATTTCCAAAATATTCAAACATTGCCAATGAGATGAGATGAATGGTCCTTTGAGACCCCTGTGGGACACAGGGCTGCACCCTCTTCTCCAGCTAAATCCCTACCTCAGAAGACAGCTTGGCAGTCCTCCAATACTGTTGAAAAGCTTACCTGTTTAGATGTTTTGACTCCACCATGTTGATGTCTTAATAGGTGTTTAGGTGTTCATGGTGAAGTGAGACTGCTTTTGTTTGTTTGTTTGAGACTTATTTAAGTTCTCCTTACATGTTTAATAGCATAGTGAATTTTCTTAGCACTGAATGACGCTTTAAATTCTGTTTTTATGGATTTTACTGTTGTAAACCACTGTAAAGCTCTTGTTTACGCAGTACACAAATGTATACTTTGTGACTGGGTAGTACACAAATTTAAATAAATTAAAAAATATTCCAAAACAAAGACAATGAAACCAGATACTATTAGTTTTGTCAGGGACATATGAGGATATCTGGTACTGACTTCTTCCAATGGTAGCATGTCAACAAATAAAATCAAATAATGCACTCACTTGCCATATAAGTTATATACACAATAGTCAGTTAACTATAGTGTGCCTCCTTAGCTTATTTTATTTTAATTGCTCTATAAGCATATTGATGTTATACAGATAATCATTTATGAGTACCTTTGTTTAATAGGTGTGTTGTGTTACTGCGTGTATTCTTTTTGTTTCTATTTCAAAGTAATTTTTTTGGAGGGGAAGTACTATTCTTCCCTTCATAAATATAAAATAGAAATAATTACAGTATTTATTATTTAGCTATACTAATGTTCTCTTACTATTTGTGAATTCATAAATGAAACATAAAACAGACTTGCTGTGATATTGCAAGCAGAAAGAAAATAAAACTCACACTTCTCTACCTCCTGGGGAAAGTCAACAGACAATGTTGTTGCTGTTCTGATGTGTTAATGGGCTTACAAAAAAATTATTTCATCTGATTTCTAATAGGCTTCTTAAAAATCTTCAAGAGGGAAAGAATTCCGTTCTACAGCATGGCTCACTTGTTTGGACCACCGGCATCTAAAGTTTTTGACATTTAAATGTAGGAAAATATTCTGGCGACAACAATATGTTGTTAAATATACTTTACATGTTTAAAGTACATTGTAGTTGCTTTGTGCTAAAGGAAATATAAATAATTTGATCCTTGAATTTTAGCAGAGATGGGAATAAGTGGCATTGTTTAGAGTTTTATTCTTCTATGATTATTACACAAAGAAAAAAAAATCAAGATTTATAGAGAAGTTCTTAGGAGAAGGAAGTTCCATCTTCACCTCCATTTTGATAGTATTTGATTTTCCCATTTTCCTCAAGTTTGTCTTATGAAAAGAGCTGCATTTCCTCAACTCCCCCAAACCCAAGGGCATTACCCGAGTATGATTCTTTTTTAACTGTGTAACATGCTTTGACACATGCCTGACAACAGAGGGAGGAACCCTGAAGATAATAGACTTCAATCATCCCATTTCCATTAATTCCATTCTCTTCTTTACTTGCAGTACATTACTACTTACTCAGAACTACACTATTGGGGATTCAATGTAATTCTCTATTCAGAGAAACGTAGACACAACTTCAACATTGCTCAGTCCTTAAACACCTTTCATTTCCCCTGCAAATGTTTATAAAATAATGTATTTTGACAAAGGGCAATTCAAGACAGAAGGTTGTCTCTTTGCTTGCTTGTCTCCTGTGCTGCTCTCAGCTCTTTCATAAACCAGCTCCAGAAATTCAAGTCCGGATAGCGGTGTGTTAGTGATGAGGTCATGTTGTGTCCAGTTTACACTACTATCAACTGACTGATTCACTATCGCCTATCACCTGACAAATCATTGTCAAAGTAGTCCAGAGAGGAAAGCAATTGTGAGCACCAATACAACCTTTATTGTAAGGTTACATTAACAGAATCTTGCAAGTCTAAAAGCATATCTCTCCCATCTTTTATTTTATTTTATTTTTCCAGGATCTCTTCTCAGATGCTTTCCACACCCTTCCTGTTTCTTCTGTGGGCTGAGATATCTCTTATCTATTGCCCTGGCTGTGGATCTTCCTTCTCTTTTCTCAAAGGTATTACCACAGTCCAATTATATTCTTGCATTACATTCATTCCCCTGCTTCTTAAGAAAGGAAGGATAGCATGCTTACCCAGCCTGAGCAGAAACTAAAACTTGGACGTGTAAAGGTTGAATGGAGCATAGGCTTCTAGAGTTCAGTTCATTGATTTAAAAGCTATCAATGGATTAACTGGAAAAATGTTTTAAAAAAGCAATTTGTGGCCAGCAAAATATAGTAGTCTGATTCTCCAGGACAATATGGCTGCATTGGGCAGAAACTAGTTGCTGTGTGGAGGGGTTGTGCCAAGTCATTGCAGCTGATCAGATCTGTGGCTAATACTAGAAAGGAACAAAGCACTGGAGATGGTGCACTCTGAAGGGCTTAAGATTATTCAGGTTGGAAAAAGCAGTTTTTAATCTTGTTACAAAGCAAAAGATCTATCTTCCAAGGAATATCAATAATAATTTTAAAAATATGAGTCTAGTAGGTTAAAGGCATCACAATAGTTTGGATATAGTGCAGGGAGGAGCAATTACAGTCCCTTTATGAACTTTACAACCTGTGGACTTCAACTCCCAGAATGCCTGAGCCAGCTGCACTGGATAAATAATGTCTTCCTGAATGTAGATCTAAGCACTCATGCTCTGTAGCATTTCCATGGAGTTTACCTAAACTTTACAATTTAATTTCAAAAACATCTTAGCTAGGAGAAAACTATGTTCAGCTTTACGATTTTTCCAATTTCAGCCTGCACTTTATTTGCCATCTTTACTATTCTATTCCCTTTCTACCTTCCAAGGATGTGCTATTTCATCCTATAGAGAAGCAAACAATAAAAAAAAGCCCTCACCATAAATGTCTTTATCCAAAGTTTACTGAATTTTTCCCCCTGTGTGGGCTTCAATGTTTGTGTGTTAATCATCAGATGTATAACCTATCAATAGAAGGACAAACAGGGACAAGGTCAGAAGAAAATATACTTTAAAATAGCTTCTAAGCAGGCAGTGGAATTAGGACTGATTTATGAATGTATTTTCACAATTTACTAGAAAATTTGTAATGTCTCTGCAGCCTGGCACAAAAAAGGAGGTGAGGGTAATGTGAAGGAATGCTTCTATTCCACTTTATTGTAAAATTATCCCATGTTACCTGCTCTAATCCCCTGAAAACAAATTAAATCCTCACTAAGCTGACTTTAAATCAATAGTTTCATTTAAGAATAGTGTGACTTAATAAAAATAAAAAACTAACTGGTCCAGCCAATTTAAGAGGGAAATAAATCATTGCCCAAGGAAAGGAACAGATTTGACTTGTATATGGGCCATAGTTTTGTTGAGGGGGATGAGCTGGCTGTCTGAATTAACTCGGCGTATATTATAAACCACCTTAGTTGTGCTCCAAAATCTATTATTTGTATAGGGAGGTGGGGATTGGAGAAAGAGAACTGCCACAAATGTGGTAACATTATAGACTCTGAAGCAATATATCTGGGAATAATGCCCAATACAAACTTTAAAGCAAAAGACAGAGATTCATATGCATTGATGATCGTTGATAAAATACCACTTCATTTTTTAACCATTACTATCTATATATTACATATAATATGAAAGGTTGCAAAGGCATTGATCTTATTCCTTTATTTCAGATTTTCTGGAAAACTAGAGTTCTATTAAGGCCAATCTTGTCCATTCTGTTCTTCTCTATGGCTTACATGCCTTTTTCATCTCCGACTGTACCGTCAAGGCTACAGTAGCTAAGGTAGGCACTTCTCTCCATACCTTTTCATGAAATCTGATCTGACCCAACATCTTCTCAACACAGAAAACAAGCCAAACGCCTGCAAAGTGCTTTCCCTAGACACTCTGCAGGATCAGGATATCAGCTTTCCACATCCTATTCCCAGCATTTATGCCATCTAAAAACTAAAATTGGGCCTTTTAGAGACCATTTTTTTTTTTGCACTGCGCCATAGATGCATAATTTCAAACCCTAATGACACATGTGGTTTCTCCAAGACTTCTCCAAGCATTCTACTACCTAATATTTGTTGTTTATATGTACACAGTGAGCTTACACTGTGGAGACAAATCCCTTGTGTGTCCAATCACACTTGGCCAATAAAGAATTCTATGATTCTTATTCTATGACATAATTGCAACATTTAAAGTTATAGAAGGAAAAAATATTAAATATATTAGGAAAGCTTACATTTAATCTTTTTCTCTACTATTGGCTAATGTTACCCATTTATCTAATTTTAATCAGGTTTAATTTTTGCTCTGTCCCAGTATTTATTCTTGCCTGAACTTTCAGGGTACAATTGCCAGAATATTATAGCCAAATGTTCTCAGCCCCTAAAATGTTGCATTTTTTTATTCTTACATTTAAAAAAAGCATCTACAGTAGGACTGAGTTCCCAGAAGTATTCCCAGGAGTAATATATGCCAACATGGCTCAGTGGTCCACATGTCCACAGAATTGTCCCAGGAGTGAAACCTATTACTCAACTGTCTGGCCAGGAAGATTAAAACATTATTGAGGGGTTCTTGGTGCTCTCCAAGCTTAGTTGTTTTTTTGCAGATGTTTCATTACCCAAGCTAGATAACATCATCAGTAACAGCACAGCATTGATGATGTTATCTACTTTGGGTAATGAAACTTCTTCAAGAAAACAGCCAAGTTCAGAGAGCACCAAAGGACCTCTCATTTCAACCCTGAGTTACAAATATTGTCCTTTATTGGTAAAACATTGTTGTCTAAACTCTTTTTCTTTTCTTTTTTCAAAACTCCTCAGATCATGGTTTGGCTCTGTTTGGATTAAGCCTGTATTCTAGATTCTGGCTATTTTAATGGGTTCTAACTAATATAGCCACTTCCTCAGTGACAAATCTGTAGACGATCAGAAATTGTGCTCTCTGAAAATATGAAGATGTAAATCATTCTGGAGCTTCCCAGCAATGTTTTTCTAGATGGCGGTGTGAACATGGTCTGAACAGTATGCCCTTTTCATTTGTATTCCTCTCCAAATGCTCCTAAGCTGTCAGGCCAACACTGATATTAAGATACAAAATCTTAAAGGGAACTACATCAAGCTGAGTTTTGCACAGTCATCAACAACAGTTTTTGTTCTTTTTAGGGTTTGCTCATTTTTCTTGATTCTGTGCTTGCCGATCTGTTATAGGGATAACCATCTAGGTTAGAGTTGGGATGAAGCCGTGTTGCGCATTTTACATTTTGTATTTGATGGCGCCTCAGAGGCTAGACAAATAGAGGACGGGCTGAGCATTCTTTATATGGCTGGCAATTCAGTGCCTGAGATGTCTGCAGCTCTGCTAGTGCAAACTACAGCTGCCACTCATATGCCTGAATTAATCTCACATTTGGCACTTCTACTTGCAACCACATCCTCCTTCATGAGGTTTGCCATCAAATATACCTGAAGAAAATATTTTGAAATTGAATTTTTAAAAATGTTCTTGGCAGCAGCGCTACACAAGATAATGTACTGTTCCCTTCCAAGACCTTGGGGAAAAATGGGTATGGCCATGGATTTGAGACCATCTCTATTCTCTCTCCCTTAATGTCTGGGGTAACCATCCAACTAGTAGAATAAAGCTAAGGTAAATTCTGAGTCTGTAAGGAGCACAAAGAGGAGTCTGTGATCTTTCAGTTGTTCACCCACAAACTCCTAGTATTCATAACTAACCATCCTGTCTGGAGCTGCTGGGAATTGCAGTACAATAATACCTGGAGGTCTAAAGACTGCCTAGTTCAAGTGAAATGATACTTCCAGAAAAGATTTGTGAATGAAAACACATAATTTAGGGCTGAAAAGGAGAAGTAAAAGCAAGTTGTTCTTTCATCCCTGATAGTATGAGGTTGCTAAGAGGTGATTTTTCAAACCAGGGAGATTTCCTTTGAAACATTTTTTAAAAGATCTAAAAAGAACTACAGCGTTTCCTCTAAGGATAAACTTCACTAGCTCAAATCAACTCGGATAATTACTAGACTTTTACCCATAATTCCTTATTATTATTATAGTATAGCTCTTTATAGTTTAATGAGTTTCTACATTGTTGTGACACCTGACAGATATTATCTACAGTGGTGACTGAACCAAGAGGTGAACAATGCATTGTTGTCTGTTGCAAATAGCTGTCAATTTCAAAATGACAATTCTACTTATGCTAACTTAGAAAAATGTAAAACAGTCATTCTGCAAGCATTTTGAAAAGAAATGAGGAACTGTTTGCGATGTGCCTATACAGTCAGAACAAAACCTTTATGCTAAAGCTTTAGGCTAACACACCGCAAAAGATAAGAGAAAGAATGGGCAAAATTAAGAAAGGACCTGATTGACAACAGCTGTGTGAAAAATTATATAGGCATATGCAAAACTCATTAATTCACTCATTAGTTAACTCATTTGGATATTGCAAACACATCTTACTGTCCCTGAAAAGTTCTCCTAATTCAAATGTGTGAAGGGAGCAACTTTGTTACTATTTATAATATAATATTGATGCCTCAGCATTGGCAACTCCTGGCTGAACTTGTCTGTGTGTGGACGTTAAGCAGAGTTGGGCCCTCAGTGTGGGTTATAAAGGACTCCCAGGATGAATGAGAGAATTAAAAAAAAATCTTTCCAGGATCCTAGCAATGACAAACCATTGCGATACCACTGCCAAGGAAAGCCATGTGGTCATTAGGGTTCAAGCATGACTTTGTGGGAAGCCCACCCCCAAGAATGAAATATTTTGGAAAATATTTAAAAAGGCAGAATATTATATTTCCCTGAAGGAAAAATGGAGAAACATGTTTTTAGAGGCAGAAAGCAGCCCCCAGTCTTTCTTAATAGCCCAGAGCAGATGCCAGTGCTTAAGGAGATAAAGAGCTTATTGAAAGAGGAAGCCAGGTGTGTAGATAGCTCTATTCATAAGCAAAGCAAATACTGCAGGCAGAAATCCATTCAAGACAGGATATTACAAAACTCCTTGCAGCAACGTTTGACATCTAACAAGAGCAGAATGGTGGGATTAGTACAGCAGCCCCTCACCCAAGATCCAGCACAGGATGAAAGCCATTAACCACAATAGGAATTGCCCAACACCCTTTCAGAACACAAGCCCCTTCATTGCACAACCCCCTCCTCCCCCTGAACAGCATTTCAGGACCTGCATAAAAATCCTTTACACTCATCTAGCTAATTGTTCAACTGACCCAGAACTGCACACTGTCTTTGTGTGTGGTTCTGCTTCATCAACAAACCCACTTTCTTTCCAACCAGTCTCCATTTTGTTTCCAGCGGTTTTTCTCCCAGGTTGGAACTGAACCAGATGGATTTTCCTTCCAACAACTTGAAGGATATTTTACTTTTTGTTGTGTTATAGAATTCCTGATTTAAATGCAAGATTGTAACACTTTGAGACTTGATCGTAGGGATAAGTATTTTCTTCATTGATGAATAGCATGACCCACCAGAGATACTATGCAATACGTTTTTAAGATAATTTCAATCTCAAATTGAAAAAAATGATAAATCCATCTAGATGAAAGTCTTTAAGTATCTAGCTTTAAAACAATCTGGATTTTAATTAATAATTTACCAAAATACATCGTCCAATTCCCTGAAGATATTTTTCCCCAGTGAAAAAGATTTATGCTCGTCAACCTCATTCATTGACCGCCTTCAAAAGCAACCGAACAGTGCCACAGATTTCTTAAACTTCTTCTGAGTGAATGGAGGTTGTCATAACATTATGTGAGGTTAAGTCAATTGCTCAACCCTTATATTGAACCCAGCTTGGTCTGTAACTTGATTATTATTTCTCAGAAACTCTTCAATCCAAATTTAAGAGGACAGTCCTTTAGATCCCTTGCTGTTGCTGTTGTTAGTCACGAAGTCGTGTCCGACTCATCACGACCCCATGGACAGCGTTCCTCCAGGCCTTCCTGCCCTCTACCATTCCCCGGGGTCCATTTAACTTCACGCCGACTGCTTCAGTGACTCCATCCAGCCCACTCATTCTCTGCCGTCCCCTTCTTCTTTTGCCCTCAATCGTTCCCAGAATTAGGCTCTGCTCCAGTGAGTCCTTCCTTCTCATTAGGTGGCCAAAGTATTTGAGTTTCATCTTCAGGATCTGGTTTTCTAAAGAGCAGTCAGGGTTGATCTCCTGTAGAACTGACCAGTTTGATTGCCTTGCCATCCAAGGGACTCCCAGGAGTCTTCTCCAGCACCATAGTGCAAAGGCCCCAATTCTTAGCCTTCCTTGTGGTCCAACTTTCACAGCCACACATTGCAACTGGAAAAACCATAGCCTTGGCTATACGCACTTAAATCCCTACTATGTCCCAAATGCCATCTAGTGGCTGCTGGCTGGCCTATTCACAATAAAGACTCATGTGATCTTTAATCTTTGTTTAAAGCTTGGTTTTTATTTTAGCTTTTAAATCAGCTATGATAAATGGTATTTGATCAGGAGCAAGACTGTATTAATTACAATAAGAATTTATTTTCTTTCCAAAATTTGCTGCCCATGCGTTATGATCATGCCAGTGTTTTCTTAATGAGTCCTATATGTATGAAATACCAAAAAAACCCAAACAAACCTTGCAATTAGTTCCTAAAAATATTAGGACCTGGAGGCTTAGGTTGAGTCAGTGTTTCCAACCCACCAATTATCTCACCAATTTGGAAACGTTGCCTAACCATTGCAGAACTATCCTTAGGCTCAATGCAATATCCTCTCATCTGCTTGCTAAGGACAGATTTAATAACAACCTATACAAGGAGCATTCTTGTCACCTTGGATCAAAAGCAATTGAAACATTTTGACATAGCCTGATAAAGAGAACATTTTATAGGGATGGAATGGAATGGAATGGAATAGAATAGAATAGAATAGAATAGAATAGAATAGAATAGAATAACAGAGTTGGAAGGGATCTTGGAGGTCTTCAACCCCCCTGCTTAGGCAGGAAACTCTATACCATTTCAGAATAGGAGTAGAGTAGAGCAGAGCAGAACAGAATAGAATAGAAAATATGGAACGGAACAGAACAGAATAGAATAGATTTCTTTATTGGCCAAGTGTGATTGGACACACAAGGAATTTGTCTCCGGTGCATAAGCTCTCAGTGTACATACAAATAACAAAGTAATATAAGATACCAATAGAAGACAGTAGGAAAGATGAGAAGGACAATAGCAATACAACCCTACTACATGGGTAAATAGCCTTAGGCATAAGACCGTGTTGTGGGCTTTAGATGTTCAGCAGAGTGATGGCATGGAGGGGGAAAAAAACTGTCCTTGGATCTAATTGTTTTGGTATGCAATGCCCTATTCAGGCATAAGTTGAAACAGTTTATGTCCAGGATGCGACGGGTCAGTGGATACTTTCTCAGTCCTCTTTCTGACTTTTGCAGAATACAGGTCCTCAATGGAGAAGGCTGGCTGGTTGCAATTCTTTCTCTTTTTTCCACGCAGTCCTCCTCTAGTAAAGGAGAAACTACCATGTCATTTCGTAGACAGTGCCATGAGTTGACAGCTGATACGGTCAGGAAGTTCTTCCAATGTTTAGCCTGGACCTCCTTCTCAGTAATTTTAATCTGTTAGTTCTGGTTAGGGCAATAAAGAATGAGATGTTGTCCAGTTATTGTTACCCAGAAGACAGTAGACGTCTGATAGTTGAAGGCTGTTTCCATAATTGTCTTTCGTTAATTGTCTTTTCTGTTGGCTAAAGTCCCTTTCTCAGATCTTTTAATTGTCCATTGTAGGATTTAGATATCCAGACCCTTCCCCTTCTTGATAGACCTCAGTTGAACATCCACCAATTTGTCCTTGTCCTTTAGGTACCGTGGTACCCAAAACTGGATGCAAGAACCAAGGTGGGTATGAACTAGGGCAGATTAAAATGAAACTATTATTTCTCTATGTTCTTAATACACTTCAACATACATGGAATCCTCGATGCACGGCCACAATTATCATTGTTAAGTGATATGGTTGTTAAGTCACACCAGATTTTACAAAAAAATGTTTGCCATGGTGATTAAGTAACTCATACAATCATGAAGCGAATCCAGCTTTCCCCGCTGACTTTGGGAATGGTCATAAATGGAGACCACGTAACCCTGGGACGCTATAACCATCATAGATATAAATTGGTGGTCAAGCATCAAATTTTGATCAGGTGACCGTAGGGATGTTACAATGATTATAAGTGCAAAAACAATCATAGGTCACTTTTTCCAGAGTCATTGTAACTTAGAATGATCATTAGATGAATGGTCATAAGTCAAGGACTACAGGCACTCCTCCACTTACAACAGTTCATTTAGTGACTGTTTGAAGTTACAACAGCACTGAAAAAAGTGATCATGTGATCAAAATTCAGATGCTTGGCAACTGACTCCTATTCATGACAGTTGCAGTGTCACAGCCAACTCGCCATGGCCAACCTTTTCATGCCCAACTCACCACGGCCAAATTGTCATGGCCAACTTGCCATAGTCAACTTGTCTTGGCCAACTCGCCATAGCCAACTCATCATGGCCAACTCGTCATGGCCAACTTGTCATGGCCAACTCACCATGGCCAACTTTTCATGGCCAACTCACTATGGCCAACTTTTCATGGCAAACTTTTCATGGCAAACTTACCATGGCAAACTTGCCATGGCAAACTCACTGCAGAACATCTCACCACAGCTAATTTGCTATAGGACAACTCACTGTGGGACAAGAGTTACATTAAAATCAAAGAAATAGTGGAATAGAATCATTAAGGAAAGGATGCAAAAGGAGGGACCGTATGAAATGTGAATGGCAAAACTTAAAATATTTTTTTCATTTTATTTTGAATCATTAAATAGAATTGTTAAATTGTCCCACAGTGAATAATCCCATGGCGAGTTGGCCATAGCGAGTTGTCCTGCTGCGAGGTGGCTATGGCAAGTTGTCCTCTTCTGGCGTCCCCGGAGTCATGGGATCCCCTTTTGCGACCTTCCGACAAGCAAAGTCAATGGGGAAGCCAGATTCATTTAACAACCGTGTTACTAACTTAACCAGTGAAGTGATTCACTTAACAACTGTGGCAAGAAAGGTCAGTGAAATTGAGCAAAATTCACTTAACAACTGTCTCACTCAGGAATGTTGGGTCTCAATTGCGGTTCTAAGCCAAGGATTACCCATACCTATAGTTTATACATTCTTCCATAGCAGCTGTCTCATTTTAAATAGCTAGTCAATTAGAGTTCACCTCCCAACTCGAATGCCTCCAATTCAACTCTGTGCAGTTTTCCGGGCTGAATTTCCTTTCCAAATCCTTGGCTTCCAGAATTTTTGATTTTCAGCCCACCAAAAGAGATAATTATGTGGCTTTTCCTGGAAGCGAATTGATATTTCCATGCGTTTCCAGCAACTGTGCTCTTGATAGCCGTTTCCAGCATGCAGAATGCCTTTTGTCAGACCACTTCTATCTCTATTTCTTTAAAATTGTTTTAAAGGACGATCCATTGGCCTTTTGAGAATCCCCTTCTCAGTATTGCTATTTCTCCTTGGAGAGTCACTTTCCCTTTATTGAGATTCCAGAAGTAGCCGTAATTCATCCCAAATGTTTTTCAAAGGAGCAAAAGAAACGCACATTCTTTCCAAAGTTTGCAGAAAACGGAGGCCTTCTGAACCAGGCTGGAAAATTTGGAGAGGAAGGGCAGGGTGGGGCCGCAAAAGGAAGACTCTTATGAGTGTGTAAATTTCCATCTCCCGCTTTGCTGGAAAGGGTGAGGGTAAGGCTGCTCCTTAACCGAACTGGCTTTATGGCAACAAACATTTGACACTCTGCCCTTCGCTGACCTAGCTCTATGGAAGCTATAAAAAACAACAACACAGAATTTCACTACTCTTGGTCCTTCAGCATCCTGGAATCATTAGAATTCCTCTTCGTTTTCTTCATGTCTCTTTAAAACAGGCTAACTCAATTCCTTGGCCTCAAAGCACCAGAAGGCAAGACAAGAAACAGTGGATGGAAACTAATCAAGGAGAGAAGCAACCTGGAATTAAGGAGAAATTCCCTAACAGTGAGAACAATGAACCAGTGGAACAGCTTGCCACCAGAGGTTGTGGGTCCTTCATCACTGGAGGCTTTTAAGAAGAGATTTCACAACCATTTGTATGAAACGGTGTAGGGTCTCCTGCTTGAGCAGGGGGTTGGACTAGAAGACCTCCAAGGTCCCTTCCAGCTCTATCCTGATGGATAGATCTCGTCTTAAAAACCTGAAGTATTAGAGCACCTACGACATCTGAAGGCAAGCTGTTGCACTGGTTAATTGTTCTCACTGTGAGAACATTTCTCCTTAGTTCTAGGTTGCTTCTCGCTTTGATGATCTTCTATTTCTTGTCCTACCCTTAGATGCTTTGGAAAATAGGTTGACCTCTTCCTCTCTGTGAGAGCCCCTCAAGTACTGGAAGACTGCTACCATATCACCCTAGTCCTTCTCTTCATCACTCTAGAGTAGACATACCTAGATCCCTCAATCGTTCATTGTATGGTTTAGCCTCCAGCCTCCTAATCATCTTTTCTTTGCACTCTTTCTAGGATCTGAACATCTTTTATATTGAAAAACAACAAAAAAACAAGATAAATTTTCTTTGTATCATTTCATTTCTGGAGTCCACGTCAGCCTTTCTCATCCTAACAGGAAGGGGTTTGTACAATTCCCAGAATAACCAGCCAGCATTTTGGGATTACTGGGTGTTATTGTACCTCCTGAAATCACTAGACGTTTATAGTCTCAGCAATTCTCGAAAGTATCTCAGAGAGGAAACTTTTCCACCTGGCTCCTTGCTACACAAACGCTGGATCTGACCCAAGGTTTTTAAATAAAGCACCAATGAAACAATTATTAAAGACATTCTCGTACAAGATTCAACTTGATATCTACGGTATCAAGCTATGTGCCCTAAAAGCACACCCTCTCCTTCAGCTATAGGAAAAGCAAAACATCTTCTAGACGAAGGAACATTTTTGCTTCAATTTTTTTTTTTGGCATCTCCACTTAGAATTATCTTTTTTTTTTTAATTTAAAGAATCCTTAAAGAAGCTTTTTTTAAAAAAAAATATCAAATCAAATCTCAGTACTAGCTCAAAGAACTAGTCAACCTATTCTTCAAACTGAAGGCAGGACAAGAAATAAAGGGTGGAAACTTGTTAAAGAGAGATCCAACCTACAATTAAGGAGAAATTGTTCTGACAGTGAGAAGAATTAATCAGCGGAACGGCTTGGCTGCGGAAATTGTGGGTGCTCCATCACTGGAGGCTTTCAAGAGGAGGACAGCCATTCACCTGGAATGGTATAAGCAGGGGTTTAAACAAGAAGACCTCCATGGTCTGTTAGTTTATGTTCTATATCATGTGGGGGGAGGAGGAGGAGGAGGAGGAGGAAGAG
>JANHFL010010004.1:29319-41288 GCA_032468155.1 Oxyrhabdium leporinum | reverse complement strand
AGATAGATAGATAGATAGATAGATAGATAGATAGATAGATAGATAGATAGATAGATAGATAGATAGATAGATAAAGTGGTGTGGTGGCGTAGAGGTGGAGCTCTCACCTCACAATCAGGAAGCTGTATGTTCAATCCTAAATAGAGGCAGATATTTCTCTCTCTGGGAACTATGAGAATATATCTGCTGAATATAGCTCCACATTGGCAACAGGAAGGTCATCTGGCCAGTAAACACTCAGCTCCATTCAGTTGCCCAGACTCCACCCCGCAAGGGATTATGGGGTCATTAAAAGATGAGAGAGGGAGGGAGAGAGCGAGAGTGCGATCAAGACAGAATGTATGCTGAGAACAGATAAATTTCAGGAAAGAAATACTGGAGTATTGTAGGAACTGATTTCAGCAGACAACTGGACTCAGTGGAAGTCTAGCAGCTGATGTGGGTGGTGCTCAATGCTCCTATCAACCTCATCATGTACAGCAATAGAGCCAGACTCTTCAGAAACTCAACCCTCACTCCTGTAACAGCGGAAGCTTCACATACCTGACATGGCCCAATCAGCTGCTTTGCTGAAGATAAGATTGCCTAATGCAAAACATAAGAACAACTCTCTTTGGACTTTTTGTCATTCTATTCTGGGCCTTGAGAGATGAAGGTATCTTTTCCATGTTTACGTAATGATACTGTTTGGCTTATGATTTGTTGATTTTCACCTAGATTTCCACATTCTCCATGGCTCAATCCTCAATTATATATTCCCTTCTATTAGATTCATTCCCACAACTACTGATCTTAATTTGGAGCACTTTTTATTCTTTGCCCTCTGGTTTGTTTTTCCCCCTTCATCTCTAGGATGACTACCTAAGCCTATTAAGTTTTTGCTGCAGGATATTACCTTTATTTTCCTTCTGCAATCAACCTTTTCTTATGACCATCGTCTTGTAGAGCTTAACCTGAAGCCCCACAGCTGAATATAACCCCACAAATCCTTGCATGCGATCTCTAAACCTTCCTAAAAATTGCTGCCAAATTATAATTGTTGATGTAACCGAAGGGAAAAATTATAAAATACATGTGACATAATCACATTATCTAGTTTTGATTAATATGATTTAATATATTCTTAGCTCTACCCATTTCTTTTTTCCTGACCATCTTCTGTTTTTCGTGCCCTTGCTTACTATGTGAAACTAAATTAAACTTTTGTCTCTCCAACAGGAAAAAAAAAAGTTCTTCTCTGTCTTTTAGAGAAAGCCAACTCTATGTCCAGGGTCTACAAATATCTTATCCCTAGCCTAGAATCACTGTATAGGTTGAGGTCAAAAGGTGATTTTTAGCTGGTAGTTTCTCAGCTCATGAGAGCTGAATCATGCATGGCTGCTTTTTGCAAAGTGATCTACTACTCCTGTTCATTGGGGATTAAGTTGAGTTGATCCAGCTCATTTTTCTCAAGACAGCAATCTGGTCAGCAGGAAGTCCCCGAAGTGAGAAATCAATTCATGCTTTGCTCATTCAACAACTATGCTCCTTGGAGTTATTTATGAAAGGTGGGGAGGAGGAACCATATCCATGGAAACTAAGAAAAGATTTTTCAATGGAACACTGAGTCCAATTACTAGTTATAGTTGGAAAGGAAAGGAAAGGAAAGGAAGGGAAAGGAAAGGAAAGGAAAGGAAAGGAGAAATTATTCTGAATTTTTCAATCTATTAAATAACACAATAGTTTCATTTGTTTTCAGACATACGGTGCAGTTATTCATCAAGAAATATAATGGGGAAATGCCTGAGGTATTATTTCTATATATCTCCCAAAAAAAGTTTGCAATGTTATGTGAGACGCCTAACATTGAAATAGAGTATCTCTATTTAAAACCATTGTGATATCCTCCAAAAGCAGACCAGATTTCAAAACTAAAATACACATTTTTGTCTTTTGAGGTCCTTAATATGTTAAAGCAAAATGCATTTGCTTGAGCTCCTAAGTGTACTAAAAAGAATATTATGCATGAAATTTGCACACCGCATTCCCGTCTTATTTGACAAGCTGAACCATATTCTACATTTGTTACTAAAAATAAGTACATATGTTTGATGGTAAGAAAGAGGGTACTTTATCATGTAGATCACTAAACAATCATGCAGCTACTAATATGGGATCTAGTGTCTGGCATGCCATATTAAACAATTTTGGAAATAACAGAACCTATTAGAAATGAATTCCCCTGAATTCACTAGTACTTATTCCCAGTATAAGCACATAAATGGTTTTCATCAAGATATGAAGCTAGTTTTAGGCTCATGTGGGTTTCTTATGGGGTTCAGCTAGTTTTAAGATGATTTGCAGTTTTCATCAACTATAACAAATAAAACCCTCCTAAAAATAATAATTTTTAATGAATTGCTTTACACATCCAGTTAAAAGGTGTTAAGTAACCCGAAAAAGAAGTATGGCTTCTGACAAATTATTTTGCTCCTGCCTATCATTCTTTCTTGACATAATACGTGGGTGTTGATAACTTCTCTGCCTTTGTGAGATGCCATAACTATTACCATAGAATAATGTGGTCATTTTGAATATTTCAAAGTGCTATAAAATTGGGTAGAAGAGTACTTTGGATTTGATTGCCAGGAGATGCTTTGGGATGGGGGGTGTCCATGTAGCAGTACATTATTAATATAGCAATTATCTGCCACATCTTAAAGCAGCTGCATCTTTTCCTGGGTTCCTGTCATTGCAATCCCAGGAAAATATACAAATGCTGTCTTAGCACAGTTATGTTGCATAAAGGGGGTCTCAGGAAATTAAAGCGGCCATAGAAAAATAAGGTCATTGGGAGCATTAAAATGATTTGGCAGAGAAATTAAGCAAAGTGATCCATTATTAAACAGTGCATAGTTTTGGCTCACTACAAATTCCCTGAACTGGTACATAACAATGGATGGTTCGAATACACTGATACACTGACCCTTTTCCACCTACTATACTGTCATATTATTCTCATACGATATAGAATGCTATATTGTATGAGAATAATCAATAATACATAGAATAATACAATAGGTGAGAATAATCCCAATATACCAGGCACAAAAATCAGGGTGAGTTGGGAGGGGGAGTGAATAGCACAAAATGACAGGTGCAACCAGGGAGTTGAAGAGGTGCCAGTTTTTAACCTATGCCACATGCATTGACACATTATTGATCTTTCCCACCCCAGGAAATGCTTCTGCTGCAGGCATAAAAATAGAAAATAGGGGGGAGGGGGTATTTCTGATTTTGGTTTTGCCAAAGTTTTCATAAAGTTATAGGAACAAACGCTTAAAGGATAGCTGAGTTTGGCTTGGAAAGAGAAACAGAAAACTTAGCCGTAAGTGAAGTGGTTGGCTAGAAATCCTGCACAGTAGCTCTCCTTCTGGAAACTGTAAAGAAAAGGTTGTAATTCCTCGCTGCATATCTTTATGGCATATACATCAACATTAATGCAGGTAGTCCTCAACTTACAATCACAAATAAGCCTAAAATTCCTGATGTTAAACCAAACGGTTGGTAAGTGACTGTTGCACTGTTTTACTACTTTTCTTGCCAACGTTGTTAAGCAAATCACTGCAGCTGTTATGTTAGTAACATGGTTGCTAAGTGAATCTGACTTCCCCTTGTCAGAAGGGCGCAAACGGGGATCGCTTGAGCCCGAGACACTGCAACCGTCATATATACGAGGCAGCTGCCAAGCACCCAAATTTTGATCACATGACTTTGGGGATGCTGCAACAGTCATTAAGTGTGAAAAACGGTTGCAAGTCACTTTTTCCAGGACCGTTGTAACTTCAGATGAACTGTTGTAAGTTGAGGACTACCTGTATCAAAATTCAAATTGGCTGGGGAATTCTGGGACTTGAAGTCCTCCAGGTTTAAAGTTGCCGAGGTTGGAGACCCCTGCTCTATCTAGTTCCTTTCGGACAAATACCTTTTTGGTTTCCTTATCCCGGATCATTTTAAGAGAAGAATCTACAATCTCCTCCTCATCAAGATTTTAATTTTATTCGTAGAGAGCTCTGCTAGCCATGTTTCAACTCCACTTTCGAAGGGACAAGACAGCCCCTTCCCATCAAAGGCCTTGAAAAAGAGATTTTGGGGGTGGGTGGTGGGAGAGAAAGAGGGAAGAAGATCAAAGTTGGAAACAATGTTCCTGAAACACAATTCATGCTTGGCATTATTTCATATGCCCTTCATTTTTTATTTGACTGTTTATACAAAAGACAGGCCCGAGTTCATTTGTATCAGTGCAGCCCAACTCTGATGCTCATGGAGCAGTTAACTCACATACAAAGCAGGCAAGAAAAAGTGACGGTCTATCTATCTCACTTGGCATGTTTATATGTTCTTTTTAACAAAAAAAAGAAAAAGAAGACGAAGAAGAAGGGGAAAAAAAAGAAAATGGGGAATGGGAGGGAGAAGAGGATAAAAAACTGTTTACAAAGTAGAGTGTCAGTAACATTGTGTAAAGGAATACTTATCTGAAAAACTTTGATCTTTTTCTGAAGTTCCATTACTCTGAGCCTGAAAGGCTAATGGCTCTTTGGGTGGGAGGGAAAAAAGGAGGGAGGGAGGGAGGGAAAACTCTGCACATTTTTTGTTGTTGTTGTTTCTGTCTAAAAAAAAAAATGGAAGAAAGTTTATTGTGCTATCTAGTGGACATATTTAGAAAACCCAGCTCCTTTGCAATATCCAGCTTCTGGAAATTCCCCATGTTTCACCTGTTCCAGAAGTTTCTATAAGGGGATGAAATAAGAAAGGGATCAGGCCTGGTCTAATTCGATTGCAGGTGGAAACTTATGCCTTGAGGGCCGGGCCTGTTATAGCATTCCCTTAAGTAATGGATATAATGATGCAGCTGAGAGAGCTAAACTAGGCACACTACTCGGATCTGTAAAATCCAAAGTTATTATTCCGCTTACATTCTCATTTTCACATTTTTGTAGTTTGTTTTTGCAACAAAGTTCCTTTGCTTTCAAACAGCTTCTCCTATAGGACTGGGGATGGGAGGAATCATAACTGGAAGCTCTCTGGAATGGTGTAAATCCAAATCCAAATCCAAATCCAAATCCAAATCCAACTGAAATATTTTTCAATGTTGAAACAATGTTGAAACTCTGTAAAATTTTAAACAAGAGTTATTATACAAACAGCCCTGGGCTTACAACCACAATTGAGCCCGGAATTCATATTGCTCAGTGAGAAATTTGTTAAGTGAGTTTTGCCCCATTTTACGAGTTTTCTTGCCATAGTTGTTAAGTGAATCACTGAAGCTGTTAAATTAGCAACGCAGTTATTAAGTGAATCTGGATTCCCCATTGATTTGGCTTGTTAGAATGTCATGAAAAATGATCACACGACAACTGTCATAAATAATGAATCAGTTGTCAAGCATCCAAATGTAAATCACGTGACCATGGGATGCTGCAATGGTCATAAGTGTGAAAAATGGTTCTAAGTCACTTTTTCCAGGACTGTTGTAATTTCAAATGGTCCCTAAATAAACTGTTGTAAGTCGAGGACTACCTGAAAATTATAGATGAAGACTGAGAAAATGTTTGTCTGAATCTGGATTATATATTTTTCTTGCGGTAATACTTATAGCTTCTCAAGCCAAAATTTGTTTGGATTGAGGCAGAAGAGGGAAACATTTGTGTGTTTTTCTGCAAAGCTGTACAACTGCAGCATCCCTTTCTCGATGCGTTTTATTTTCATACTGTTTTCCATTTGTGTCTTAGCTCCTAGGAGATTGTTCCATAAAAGGATAAAGCTTCCTAAAATCTAGTCAGAAAGTGAAATACCAGAGGGTAATATATTTATCTTTTTCTTCCTAATTGGTGTCAGGACTAATTCACACCCTCCAAACTGGCAGTTTTGAAGGTCAAATGGTCACATGACACAAGCTGCTGTCCAGCATTTGATGAGCAAAAGCAAACCTTTTTCATCATATGCTGAACAGCAAGCAGGAACATGTGGTGGATTACTCATTGGGTAGCTTTACTATAGGGCCAGCTGTTACATGTTGGGTTTGCCACACGCTTCGCCAGTTTTAGCTGGCAGTCCCCACTGGAAGCTTGTTTATTACTGGTTTTTACTGCTGTCTCTTCAATAGCATATCATTGTTTCTTTCTACACCGTAGTCTTTGATCTGCTCTTGGCTCATACTTGTCCTAGCAAGATGCCATATTGGAATGGGCTGGAACACTGGCTGGAAGGTATGAATTTTTTATCACTCTGGGTTCAATCAATAAAGTTCAGGACTTGTTCTGGCTTCAAAGAAGTGAGTGAAGGATCTACGGTTCAAAGGTTGGGAGGTGTTGCTTCTTTGATTGCTCACTCCATGGTACATACATCAGTTGTGAAAACGACAGATATCTACAAAAGCCAAAGAAAACAGAATGTATAAGATCATTAAGCTCTGATGCATTGGTAGAGGTTAAAGAAGGCTGATCAAAATATTTTTTTAAAAAAATATTTGATTTTTCATTTTTGAATGCATACATCAATCTCTATTATACAGCACTGTGAAGCAAGAGTGAGGAATATTCTGGCTGAAGAATGCATACATCAACCTCTATTATACAGCACTGTGAAGCAAGAGTGAGGAATATTCTGGCTGAAAAATTAGCCTCTGTAATCTATTTTTCACTTTATGGTAATAACAATAAATAACAAATATATCCTACATCTTAAGATCTGGCAAACATTCATGAACGCACTTGCCCTCCTCATAGTGTTTAATTCATGCATGCAAACTCATTAGGATGTATCAATACTACAAGGCTGTACTATTATGTACATGGCTTCTGTATAAAATACAGAATAATAGAGATGGAAGGGACCTTGGAGGTCTTCTAGTCCAACCCCCTGCTCAAGCAGGAGACCCTATGCCTTTCCAGACAAATGACTGTCCAGTCTCTTCTTAAAAACTTCCAGTGATGAAGCATCCACAACTTCTAGAGGTAAGCCATTCCATAGTGCAAGATAGAAGTTAGGTAGAATATTGTTCGAGAACATCCTGATGAATCAGTCACTGTTTATGAATCTTTGCTAAAAGTATGCAATGTGTGCTTTAGCCTTTTAAAAGAAGAAAATGGCTTAATTTTTCAATGGCAGTTGACAATTGCAGAAGTAATCCACTTTTGTGAAACTATTGTCTAAGCATCTCTCGGAACTAGGATTGGAAATCATGTATATTTTGGGTTTATGTTCCCATTGGCTAAAGTCAAATATCATCAATGGAAATGAACTGTAGGGATGTCCATTCCAAACCCTGGATGACATCAGGATGGAATGGAATAACTTGCCGTGGTCACTGGCCACTTTGCCGTGGCCACCTCACCCTGTGGCAAGTTGGCCGTGGCAAGTTGTGCTGAAGTGAGATGGCTGTGGCAAGTTGGCCAGGACAGGATGACAGCGGCAAGCTGGCCACAACGAGTTGACCTAGACCCCATCAGGGTATCTAGCTGCCTCCAAACATGGACTGTTTACATTGAAAGAACCATACCGTCCTTGTTAATCCAGGCAATTAAATTTATCTAACAGGCTAATATAATCCTAGATCTCTTTGTACATTGCTGTGGCTTTCCTTTATGCATGGAAATATCAGGCACTTTAAAGCACTCAGAAGAGCTATCATCTGAGAAGGAGTTCAGAGGTTTAGTACAAGGAGCACAACATTCTCAGCTTGTGGTGCCCTGGTTTTGAAATGGCCTCTCTACAAAGAACCCTGCTTTTTTTTTTGCTTTTTTTTACTGTTTTACAAACCAAATCTGCAACCCTTCCCAGCTGTGAGGAATGTGGCCATTGAGATATGGCCGCATTATTGCAACCTGCTGTAATTTACACAACAGAGAAAAAAAAAACTCAGACAAAGCATAATGGATGAAACAAAGGCCCCAAAGGAAACAAAAAAAGAATGTGTTCAGAATTTCCCACTGATGTAAAATGCAACAACTAAGTTGCTACCAGGTTCACATTACAAAATGGCACAACTCCCGTATTAAAAGATCTGCACTGGTTGCCATTTATTTTCTGGGCACTATTTGAAAGGTTGGTGTTAACCTTTAAAGCCCTATGGATTTAAATTGTTTTAGGGCCTTACTATTTGAGGCTGTGGGCATGCTAAGATTTACAGGAGAGGCTTTTCTGAAGGTTTCTCTCAGAGTACATTCAGAGGCCTACTGGAGGCCATGGAAGAGAGATGACCTATTCCCAAATTACTCCAGAAACATAGGCTATATTCTCTAGGATGTTTGGAGTTAATCCTCATTTTCTGTAGCTTTAGAAAAATTGCCCAGATTCAGATCTGTGATGTCCTTCTGGAAGAAGAGACATTGGCCCTGGTCATTTGTGCTCTTGTCCTTCCTTGTTTGGATTACATGTATTTTAATTTGCTCAATATGCCTGTAGAAAGTTAGCACCCACACCTCTCCTAGAAGAATGAAATATTTTGAGGAATATTTAAAAAAAAGCAGGATAAAATATTTCCCCTAAAAGAGAAATAAAAAATCTTAAGGGAGACAGAAACTCAGAGCCCCAGCCCCCTGCCCCCAAGCAGAAATGCAGATTTGGTAATCCTTTACTCCCTGCAGCAAAGTCTGAACAAAGGCAGAGTGTTAGGATTAGCCCTCACTCAAGATCCAAACCAGGGCAAAGCCATAAAATAGGAATTATTGCATCACCCTCAGAAACTTCAACCAAACTTAGCTCAGACAAACACCTAAGTCTATAGCATTTGTTCAGGATAAGAAATGGATACTAGAGTCAGGATGTTTCATTACATGCTTATGTTGTTCTTTTGTATGCATTGTTTGATTTTTATTATAATAATAAATTATAATATAATAATAATTTTGGCAGCAGGAATTGGTTTCATGGAAGACAAATTTTTCCACAGACTGGAGGGCAGGGGATGAGAAGAGGAGCGCAACCTAGATCCCTCACACATACAGTTGGTTTGCATTCCTATGAAAATGTAATGCCTGATGATCTGAGTTGGAGTTGAGGAAGCGCCAGAGAGTAGCAATAGCAATAGCACTTAGACTAATACACCGCTGCACAGTGCTTTACCGCCCTCTCTAAGTGGTTTTACAGAGTCAGCCTATTGCCCCCAACAATCTGGGTCCTCATTTTACTGACCTCGGAAGGATGGAAGACTGAGTCAGTCTTGAGCCACTCAGATTTCTTCTCCTCAAGTGAGCAGTGAGTTAGTCCTGCAATTCCACTGCACCACCACGGCTCTATAAGTAGCTGCAGTAGCTGCAAATTCAGATGAAACTTCACTCACTTTGCTCACTCACCTCCAGCTGTGTGACCTGATTCCTAACAGGCCATAGACCAGTCTATGGACTGGGCATAGGGGATCCCTGGTATAAGTTGCTTAGAGTTGGTTTTTAAACAGCATAGAAGTCACTGTAATAAAGAAATAACTAAAGAACAACTAAAATATTTCTCATCCACCAGGTCTAGCAACTGTTACACTTTTAACACCAATTCTAATCTTTGTGCTTTTTTTAAAAAAAAAAAGTACATTACACTCTAAATTCTATAAGCCATTTTTGACTTTCCAACGTGAATAGAAAGTGTGAGGGATTTAAATGTTTTGTTAAAAAACAACACTGATTGGCTTCAAACCTTTACAAGAGTGAGACACATGGCCCTCCAGATGTTGCTGAACTCCAAATTCAAGCAAGTTCAGATGGCTTGACTAAAAGTGACAGATTCAAAAAGTAGTAAATCAACAACAGCTAGAGGTTGCAGATTTTTCACCTCTGTTGCCTACCCATGCAATTAGATAATTGTGTTCGAGGTGGTAATCTTTTCCAAGGAGATTGCCAGGTTGATCTCCTGGAAGAAAACCAGAAATCTTGTTGCATTTGAAGGGTCAAAAAAATTACAATGGCATAAACTTAGATGTATCATAGTCATCTTTATTAAATGCATAGACTTTTACTGTAATGGTCTGCAGCCCTACTCTCTTACATTTTATTGACTGTTTTTCAGTTTATGTTTCTTGGCATTGTTTTAGGATATAACTTTGGTGAAATGTGATATGAGCAGCAGGAAAAAATGTCTGAAATAACAATACAGCAGAAATATAATGAGCAAACTTGCCTCACTGAAGATAGTCCCAGGCAAGAATTTAGGAAGACAGCTTGGAGAGGTTTATGGGAAGGCAGATAAAATTTTAGAGTTCCATTCTGGAATCAGAAAAGTATCCCCCTCCCTGAAATGGTTTGGGGGCACTTGGTCTTTTTTCCTCTGAGAATCACAGGAGCTGAATCACAACACATGTAAGCACAGGTAAACAGCACATTATTCTGTCAAGGAAATCCTGGTTCAACTGCTATGAACCATGGTGTAAAAGACACTGGCAATGATCAACTAGCAGGATTTTTGCATTATAAATAGTCAGAGAGAGAATCAGTCCATCATCTGTTAACTCCATTCTGTCCCTCAAAGTCACTTTAGCTGATGTGTAGAAGGCAGTGAAAAATATGCAAAGGAGCAGAATCAATGCAAGCATGTAGCTCACTGACTCTGCTTTCTGATATCTGTACAATGAGTGGAATACTTCCTGTGACATTTTGTGAAGCTGCATTGACTTTTGGTATCTTTCAGGGTTACCTATCTCCTCTATGACTTGGGGCCTGGATATCTTTGACAATAGAAGCTGCCTATGGATTGCGTGCAATCTGAGCGGGCTTGCTGAAGCCCGCTCCTATCAAAACAATTCAGCAGAAGAGTGTATTTGCACCAGGAGATTTCCTTTCATACCGCTTGACCATAGAGCAAAGAAGGACTTCTTCTGAAATAGTTTTTAAAAGTGCTTGTTCTGGAAAGCCTCTAGGGAATGAGGTTAACAATAAACTGCTTCAGACCTGGCACCATCTAGTGTATTCTTATGTAGGAGAGGGGGTGGTAGAACTGGGGGCAGAGTTAAAAGAGGGATCAGCCTAGAAACCCTACGTAGTTACAAGCCGATTAAATCCAACCCCACTTGAATTATGTTGATTCTTATCCAACTCCAAACAAGCGCTAACCATTAGTTGAGAAAGTTCTTGTGCATAGACTTTTTAACAATAAATCAGTTTAGTTGGACTGTCACATGGGGACTTGGTCTTTCACACACTTGACATTTTGTGCTTATTCTGTTCTATTTTGCTATTTCACTGTATAGCTGTAGTTTACAGATTATAGAATACAGAATAACAGAATTGGAAGCAACCTTGGAAGTCTTCTAGTCCAACCCCCTGCCCAAGCAGGAGACCTTATATCATTCTGGACAAATGGCTGTCCAATCTCTTCTTAAAAACCTCCAGTGTTCGAGCACCCACAATTTCCGAAAGCAAGCCATTTCATTGAGTAATTGTTCGCACTGTCAGGAAATTTCTCCTTCATTCTAAGTTGAATCTCTCTTTGATAAGTTTCCATCCATTACTTCATGTCTTGCCTTCAGTGCTTTGGAGAATAGGTTGCCCCCTCTTCTTTGTGACAGCCTCTCAAATATTGGAACGCTGCTACTATGTCACCCCTAGTCCTTTTCTTCGTTAGACTAGACATACCCAGTTTCTGCAACTGTTCATCATATGTTTCAGCCTCCAGCTCTCTAATCATCTTTGTTGCTCTTCTCTGCATTCTTTCCAGAGTCTCAACATCTTTTTTCCTAACATGGTGACCAGAACAGGACAGAGGATTCCAAGTGTAGTCTTACCAAAATAGCATATAGCATTATTATTACTTCATTTGATCTTGACTCTATTCCTCTGTTGATGCAACCTAGGATTGTACTGACTTTTTTTGGCAGCTACAGTACACTGCTGGCTCATACTTAAGTGGTTGTCCATTAGGATTCTTAAATTATTATTATTATTATTATTAAAATTAAATTTATATACCGCCCCATTCCAAGGACTCGGGGCGGTTCACAACTT
>JANHFL010010004.1:1575-15004 GCA_032468155.1 Oxyrhabdium leporinum | reverse complement strand
AAAAGCAAAACCTGATTTTTGTCACATATTTGCCTCAGAAGAGGGAGGGAGGGGGGGGAGGGAGGAAGAGAGGAAGGAATCCTTTGGAAACAAACCCATGCAACTTTTTCTTGGGTGATCCAATTTATTTCAAGTTTTTTTGTGATTTGTTCAATCTTTTTTTTTCTTTTCACTTTCCTGGATAGTCATTTGCATCCCTCAGCTGATGCAGTGCTGATTGCAGTGTTACAGTCTTTGTACCCTGCCCAGAATGTTATTAAATCAGATTTTAGCAGGCTTTGCTTTGCACAGGCATGACTTGGAACTTTACTGCCACTCATTGCCAGGAGAGCTGGAGCACAAAACTGTGTCAACTTTAATCTCAATTTGTTCAACCAAAAATGCAAAATTAAAGAAAAAAAGGAGAAATGTTGAATATTGCCAGTGTGCATGATTGATAACATTGTGTCATGTGGGAACATTTAATATTATGAACGGAATACTGCACTACTCTACTCTAATTGTGACATATTTAACATTTTAAAGCTGCATGTAATCATTTTACGGTACAAAATGAGTATTATTAGAAGATTATACTGTAGTGCTTTGTCAAATTCTTGTATGTGAACAGAACATTCATAGATTAAAAAAAAGTTACAAGCAAATAATCATTGTAAAAATGTACTTCTTTCAAGAATAGCAATTAAATCTACCCCTTTATCAGGCTATGTCACTGAATCATCCCCAAAGTTTCAGGATAATATCTACTATAAAGTAAAATATTTATTACAATGCTGAAAATCTTTCTCGTTCAAAATGAGAAAAATGCTGCCGAAACTTCTGGGCTTAGTAAAGGAGCTATCAGAAGTCTTCCAAATAGAAAATAGTTATAGGAGTAGAGTTGCTTTCCAAAGCAATTGGAAGATTTTGCTGATTATAAAGCACAAAGGCACAGATGAAAAACTAATTTTCTGACCAATCCTCACATTTACAACTGTTGCAAGTTTGTAAAGCCAAGAAAAACTGAAATAAGTTCATAAGCACAGTCACGGATTTGCGTAATGACTACTTCGCTTACAACGAAGTTGCCAGTCCCTAGTATGGACACTAAACAGTTCAGAAAAATGCCTGTCCATCCAACTGGAATCCAGAAGTGGGTTAAAAAAAAAAGTTAAAGTAGCAACCACAATCTTGCGATCAAAGCCCCATCCCCCTTTTCCATGTATCATGTGAAAAATTTAACCATAATCAGTTTTAAAGAACCGCAAAGCTGGTGTACTCTAAATGTGTTGTTCAACATCAGTGGCCTTTGGGAAGCTGGCTGTAAATTCCGAGTTTGCATCTCTTTCCGGTTATCAAGTGGACTTCCATATTTTATAGCCAAGATTTGGTAACCTGTTCTTTATCAGTCATGTTTGCATTGTGGTTTCTTCCTCTACTACAGGGATGTCAAACTCAAGACCCAGGGGCGAGATCTGGCCTGCGGGGTGCTTAGATCTGGCCTGCAGGGCCGCCCTGGAAACCGCAAAGGACTGGCCTGCAGTGCCTCTGTTGAGCTCCGTTTTCGGTGTCAGAGCATTGCAGGAGGCTGTTTTCTCTGGCAGAGCGCTTGAACCACCACAGATGCCCCCCAACATAAGTGATGTTGAGCTGGCCACGCCCACCCTGGCCGTGCCCAGCCCGGCCCCCCAAGGTCAAACACAACCCTTATGCGGACCTCAATGAAATCGAGTTTGACACCTCTGCTCTATTAATCTCGTATCAGTTGCCATGCCATATTGTGGGGCAGGTAAGGAAAGTTTTGTTTCCAGATTTTCATAAATGAATGGAGGAGAAAATAATTGCAATATTATAAATAAATATCTGCCTCATTATATCCACTTGGGGGTTGTGATGTAATTTTTCTCCTTCGGTAACTGAAAGAAGAGCTCATCAGCGAATGGATCTATTTAATTTACATATTGCCCCAAGCCTTTGGAAAAATCTCAGGTGTCTGCCATAAACTTTGCTTTGAAGCAAACCCTTCCAAGCGTCCTCTTTTTCACCTCATTTCATTCTATAGAGAATCAGAAAGATATCAGCTGTTGGCTACACAATACTTTTGTTTTCACATAGCGTTGGCAGCAGGAAGAGGGAAAGAAAATAACACCCCCACTGACACAACTCCTGCTTCTGAAAACCAAGCAAAATATCCCTTCCTATTTAACTGCCCCCAAAGGGAGGTTTGTTTCAGTTCATCCCTAGTTTAGATGGATGTCTTCTAAATTAAATTCGGATTGGTCATGCTGTAGTAGCTAATGAGGTAGTTCACAATGTTGAAAGTACAGATTACTGTCTTGTGGAAATCCCTTCTTTAGTCTTCTGGGTCATAATGGAAACTGAATTATCACAGCTAATATGGCCCATGTTTTCTTCCATGTTTTCAAATGACTACTTTGCTGCTCGGGTTGCTACTCAACATTTTAGTTCTGTGTGACAACTAAAAGCTTAAAATGCTTCTAATCCAGGGGTGTCAAACTCATGTCATCATGACGGCATCATGTGATGTAGCGAGACTTTTCCCCCCTTCGTTAAACCGGGTGTGGGCGTGGCCAGCACGTGACCCATCCGGCCCATGGGCTGGAGTTTGACAGCCCTGTTCTATTCCATCTAGAAGCCCCTCCCCACTCAAATGATTGTCCTAAGAGCCAGTTCCTATCAAACTGATTCAGAGTTTTGTTGTGCCAGCAGTTGTGGAAACTCAAAAGCACAGATTCATCTAGAACAGGAAGAAACATCTGGAGGTTGATAGCTTAATTTTAAAGCACTTTGCAGTCAATTAATCCTGAGAATTGGACAGCTATTTGTCCCTTCCTTGCATTCTTTAATGAAAAAAAAAAAGATATCAGAAAAGAGGATCTCAGAAAAAAATGTATTGCTCTCACTTACTTTTTGACTTCACTGTGTTTCAGATGATCTGTTAGAGGTGTGTGCATATTTTTAAACAAATAAATAAAATCAGAAGTGTTTCTGATTCAACTTCTCTGCCTAGGAAAAAATAATAATTTTGGTAATTTCCTCAAAGCCACTTGGTGCAAGGGGTGAAGTACTATTTCTACATAATTTTCAAAGCGTGCACACACTTAGGTATCTTCCATTAATAATAAATAGTTCGTGCAGGACTGCAGCCTTTGATAGGAAAAAAAGACCATCTGTTCTAGAATCTGAATGGGGTCTCTTATTGCAGACATTTAAGTTGCAAAAGAAAGATCAAGAATCATAAGAGGACAGTGCCCCAATTCATGGCATTAACATATCCACAGTCTTCATTTTAAATTCAATTTATATCTTGATTAGAAATGAATGTGAGCATTAAACTTAAGGAATCGTTGTATCCTACTGTAGAAAGAGCAAAAAGATCCTGTTGCTAAAAAGAATATGGAATGGGGAGGGGGGGGAACAGTTCAAGGACTAGTACAAGTCTTTTTCCTCATTAGAAGCATCCTTATAGTTGAAAATATTTGCTTTTGGAAAAGTATCAGTGATTTTTACATTCATTGCAATACCCTGTCATGATATATAGGAAGGTGTAATTCTGTAGACTTTTTTTTTGCAATCAGACTCCAGTAAAGCTACCAGTTAAAAGGCTATTTAGTCAAGCTCCACTCCTGGTGACTTCATAGAAATATCCATGTAATTTATTTGCAGGCAACAGAGAAGCAATTTGGCATGGCCTTTTCTCAGATTTTATTTTTTAATCATTCTCCTCTAATCTACTACATCAGGATTTCTTCAAGATATCTCTACATGAATCAGATCTGGTATGGCTTAAGCTTTTTTGGGAGATCAGCCAATAAGTTGATAACTCTAAAACTACATTTCCCCCTATATATTCCCCATTAAGCTTGTACAAGCCACTGCCTCTTTGCAGAATTGCTTCAAAGGAGCAAAGAATTTGAGATACATCTAGATATATTTTACTTTGAGGCTGCCGATCGAAGTAATTGATTTGACATGGCTCATCTACATCAAACCTTCGGTAAAGAGCAAGTGCTTTAATGCTCTGTGGAGTATTCTTGGGAAAAAAATCCTTCAATGAAAGGCTTCGTGTAGCTGTGTTCTCAATCTGGTGTTTGCTCATCTCTTCAAAACATTATTAATTTCTCTAATTCCCATTTATACTTAATAAATTAATTCTCTCAGCAAATGATCTGGCCCAGCTTGATTCCATCGAAGTGTGTTAAATTTCTGCTCTCTGCATTCCCAACATGTGAAACATTTTAGAAACCCAGAGAACCAGAAAGCATTAAGTTGAGAAAGGATGTGCTAAGTTTGCATGGTTCCAGTTAGATATGGAATTGTATCCAGCCTGGACTTGAAACTTGGTTAGAGCACTCAAGTATACCTTTGCTGTGGCTTCTCATCTATAGTAGCATTTGGACCGACCTATAAATATTCCTTACTAAGAATACACTCTAATCTATTTGACAACTGCAGACTTGATCAAACAATGCTGACGTTCGGTAAGTTAGCATCGTATAGGTTTTGTTTTCTTTTACATTGTCCTTTTAATTTCCTTGTTTTTCACAATTATATCAGTGAATGGCTGAGTACATGGGAGGTACAGTAGGCTTGGATCAAAGACTATTTCTGAATAAACGTACCAGATCTCCTATCTAATCTTACCAAACTTGTTTCTAGAAGATAGCAATAGCACTTAGACTTATATACCGCTTCACAGTACTTTGCAGCCCTCCATAAGCAGTTTCTGTCAGCATATTTCCTCCAACAGTCTGGCTCCTCATTTTATCGACCTCAGAAGAATGGAAGGCTGAGTCAACCTTGAGCCGGTGAGAATCAAACTGCTTGCAATCGGCAGAATTAGCCTGCAATACTGCATTCTAATCACTGTGCCATCACGGCTCCTTACTAGATAACTAGTAGATAGCTATTTTAATGTAATGTGCTTGTATTTAATTATTTTTAACAGCCTACCTTTTGTAACATAAAAATAGTGAATATCTCGCATGAAGAGCCATCTTAGTGAAATTCCTTTGCTCATTCTGGCTTAGATGGCATGCAGCTGGTGTAATCAATCCACAATTTAGTATAGTGTTTTACTGCAGGGATCCCCAAACTTTGTCACTTTAACACCCTGTGAAATTCCCTATGAATCCCCCCACCCCCTCCAAGAATAAACACCAGAAGGAATCCTGACAGGACTTCTGCTCCAATGATCCAGCCACTCACCATAGCTCCTGAAATCCCCCAATTTACTTCAGACAGGCTTGCATACCTAAAGCTGGATCAGTCAGAACTCACCCCTGGATTTGGGCTTTATTTCAACAACTTCTGCACTCACCAGTTCCTGAAATCACCCCAATTTACTTCAAAATGCTGTCCAAGTTGATCTAGGCAGGAACATTTTTTCCTTGCCTAGCCTATATTCTTCCAAAGTAGTTCTTTGCCTGAGGGCATCATGCTGTCTTAGTGGCTATTCCAGGCTGCTTAACCAGTAGACCTTATGGATGGGGAGAGGCACCAGGACTCAGCATGGCACCATCAGGAAAAGCCACTCTCAACCTGAGGGTTGTCTTGATCTTGGCCAAGTTCCCTTGCACAGCATTCAAAATTGGGGGCATTGCAAGAGCTCCTGAAGAGAACTTGGCCATTTGGATTCTGTGGGCAGCCTGGTCCAGCAACCGCTAAATATTGGCCAAATCCAGGTCCAAAAGGAGCAAGTTTTATTCACAATCTCATGGGGGTCTTTCAGAACCCATTTTACTGAATGTCTTTCCTTTCCTTAAAAAACAAAAACAAAAGCATAGACGACTTGTTTTTTTGTTATTTTCCCTGATTCTTCATACTAGGTTTCTGTCCTTGTATTTTGAAATTTATCCAGAGGTAGTAAATAAACACCTACCATTAAAATCGGGCAAGAAAAAGTCATGACAAAAATATACTATTTGTGGTAGCACACTTAAGAACAGAAAATTAACTGGAGTGATTTAGTACATTTATGATCTATATTTATTGATTCAAACAAAACTTTGTATGAAGGTGAATTTAGTGCATTAGTTTAGGATATCCCTTCATGCATTTTGGGAGTATAACATAGAATTTAATTTGGTTTTTGAAATAGGAAGTATATTTTATTTTGGGCAACACATTTGTGTTTTGGATTGGAATGAGCATTAATTTAATAAAAACTGAATTACATCACAGAAATCAGTCTTTTTCTATGGGGGAATGGTGCTTGAAAAAAAGGGTTTAATTTTTTTTTAGTAAAAAATGAGGATTGACAATTTTTTTAAAAAATATTTGTTATTTGACAACATATATCTAAGGATATTCTGTGACAGTTGAATCTACATTGTTCAAAATTCCCCTCTCCCCAAATTGGAGCAATATCTGCCTACAGTTCTGCTGCATAAATATTTCTCAATATCCTTTCCAGATTCAATAAAGTGTTAATATTTACCGTATTTTTTGGAGTATAAGTTGCACTTTTTTCCACCCCCAAAAGTAGGTGGAAATGTCTGCGCGTCTTATACAGCGAATGTTGCCAAAGCCCTGCCCATCCACTGGCCCCCACCCTTCAGCTTCGGCCTCCCAGCAATTTGCCTCTTTGCAGCGAACAGCCTGTTTCAGCTTCAGCACAGCCCGATTAGCACAAGCAGCTAATAGTTGCTTGGATCGGCCTCCCGACGATCAGCTGTTTCAGGGGGCAGGGATCGCCATCGCCTATTGCTGCCTCCGCATGCCCCATTTTCAGCCTCTGCATCCCATTTTGGGGCTCCGCACGCCCCGTTTTCAGCCTCCTTGCGCCCCATTTTCCGCCCATTCTGATCCCCACCACCTGGAACGGGCTGAAAATGGGGCACGCGGAGGCGGCAATAGGCGGTGACAATCCCTGCAGCCTGAAACAGCTGATCGTCGGGAGGCCGATCCTACTGACAATCAGTTGCTCGTGCTAAATCAGGCTGTGCTGAAGCTGAAACAGACTGTTTGCTGTTTGCTGCAAGGAAGCAAATTGCTGGGAGGCAGAGCATCTTATACTCCGAAAAATACGGTACTATTTTTTTATTAGAATACAAAAACCGCTGTAGTTCGGTTACATAATGGTTTAAAAGCTTGTTTCAGCTTTCTCATTTCCTTTACTAAATCATTTTTACAGTTATATTTCCTTTGGGAAACTGATCCATCTTCCTTTTCACGTATGGTAAACTCATGTCACCATGAACAGAGGGTACCGGCCAGCAAAAGAAATCTCTTATCTGAGATTTGTGGCAACCTGATCATAAAACTTTGATGTTCTGCCTATTAAAATAGCATCTTGCTGAAATTATAATAGCGTACATATTTTATCCCCAATTTAAAAAACAAAAACAATGGAAATATGCTCTGGGGTGGTTACAAAACTAAAAACTAAATCTGCAAAGGTGTGTGTGTGTGTGTGTGTATATTCCCCAGTAACATAATTGCGATAGAAACATTCTCAGGAATATAAAAATTAGAACAAATGTAGCAGTTTTGAAAGATGACATTATTCCATTTCACATAGGGGCAAGAAAGGAGGAAGATTCATATGGCTGAGACGCCTGCTTCTGTATTGGAAAAGCGAAATGAAAGGAGAAACGGAGAGCAATGTCTGAGACACCATCTGCACTGCTCATTATGGAACCTTTATTGTCTAAGGTACATTAGACTGAAACACTGTAGAAAACCTGTTAAGGAAAAGAAACAGATTGACAGAGGTAGCAGAGTCGCTGTAACAGTCAGAAGATGGCTTACAAAAATGTGTCACGCTACAAAATTATCATGTTTCCTCTTTTTTTTTTCAAAAAAAAGAGAGGCTACTTTAAACCCAAATAGCTAAATAAATAAGGAGCACAAATCATACTAAACACTAGGATCTAACTGAATTAACAAATTGATACAATATGGATGAGAAATGAGGAAATTACAAAGCTTGGAATTCACACGTAATATGGTGGTCTTTAATGACAGCTCCCCTTCTCCCTCCCCATTTCTTGTTTAATTAAGTGAAAATCTCATTTCTGTGCTATACACAGCATATAATTATTTAAACTGATTTCCCCTGCTGTTGTTCTTCGTGAAGCTAAATGATGATTGTAAACTTTGCTGATTAGTACCCTAGTAATAGCAATGACAGCCCTTTCCTCTTTGTGTGTCAGACAATCTTCAGGAAAAGCCCTGAAACTCTAAATAATAACTAAGATCCTTCTAGATCAGCTTGCAAAGACAAAAATAAAAAATAAAAATAAAGAATGAATGAAATCAAAGACACCACTCACCAAACATGATTCAAAAATAAAATACACACACAAATCAAGCAACAAAAATAGTGATAATTGTATGGGGCACTCAAATAATGGGGGGGGGGATGGATAAGCAGAAATTTGGACAAAGAAATTAGCTGCAGGCATTCCTGAATCCTCACCTGTTAAAATAAGGAAAAATAAGTGCTTGAAGCAGGAAAATGTAGCACTTGATTATGGATTCCCTAATTGACCAGTTAGGGATATTTTGGTATTATCTGATTCATAAAAATAGATGATTTGAAGGAAATGAGGATGAAGTGGAATGCAGGAGACAGAAAAAGGGAGGTCTGGAATATGTCTGTGTGAATTTCTGCAAAGTAACTTCAAAACAGATTAATCAGTTACACAACATCTGCACAGACATTTTATACTAATCCAGGGTTACAGCTGGCTTACAGCTGGTGCAGAAGTATGAGGAATAAAATAAAATGAAAATTTCAAACTGGCAAATTATATACGAATATTACAACTGCATTATAGTTAACAGCAAAGCAAGAACAGTCAAGTAACTTGCAACAAGTAGAATCCCAATTCAAATATAGACAACACAAAATCAGAACAGAAAAAAAATACATATTAAAAAAATCTTTTGAGTAACCCCGTCTTCTAGGGGAAAAAAAGCACTATCCCATTATTGTAGAAGTAAACGGTTGCTCTCCATCAGTATTAAAAGATTAGTGCTATTTCTGTACATGTAAAATTATTGCTTTTTTGAAAAATATAATTAGCATGCTAGTTTTCTTTAAAAATCCATTTTCTGCCTTTACAAAAATGTTACAATTAAAAAAAAAACTAGTAAAGCTTTTTTTTTTTTGCAAAAGAAAAACATTCACAAATATTTTCAAGGCAGCATTTTTTTTTCTTGATGGTGACGATGCATAAAATTGTTTATGTGCAAAATCTGAAACTCTGAATTATTACCATCACACAGTGTCATAGCAAGTGAAGGAAAAAAGTACATGTGAAATATACTTTTGAACAAGACAGACACTGTGTGAACAACCTGCCGCTTCTTCTTCCCTCTTACCTTTAAAAACTTGTATTTTAAAAAGTTACTGTAGAAGAGGTATATAAAGCGCCTTTTCTCCCCCCGTTACTCCAGTGATTACTGTGCCGAATCACACTGTGCCACCAAACTTGCTGAGTTTGCACTTCCCAGAATTCTAAGCCACCATGGCCGACAGCCATGCTTGCCAGAACCTTCTGGGAAATTCCAGCTCATCTAGGAAACACTACATTAGGGAAGCTTGCCATCACAAAACAAGTGGGTTTTTTTCCCCCCCTCTCCAAAATGTTAGAAGGATCCATGAAAGGAACTTGGTCTTGCTGCACAGAAATGCAGTCATCTCCAGTATCGTAAAAGCAGAGGTATGCCTAAACATCTGCTTTTAAAATGTATTTTAAGTGTTATCAATCAGCAGCTTTAAAAAGCTGGGTGGTGTTTTTTTTTACCTTTTTAATCTGATTTTTAAAAGCATGCATACTTCCTTTGTGACAGATCATGGAAAACTGCATTTTAAAAGAAAGAAAAAGCAGATTAAACAAACAGGAAGGCCCTGAGAGGGGGAGAAAAAAAAACCACAGAAGCCTTTTTTTTTCTTTTTCTTCTTAGTGTTTGACCAGCTGTTATTTTTTTTTCTTCTTCTTACCAAAGTGAGAAGAGAAGCATTTCTTAAGAAGTGTTTTCAATTTCCATATTCACGTACTATTAATGGTGTGCAGTCAAGGATCAGCCCACTGGAAATGGAAGTGGTCCCCAAACTATCATGAAACAACCTCACTGCAGAATGATGGTTTTTCCCTTTTGTCCCTTCTGTCCTTCATCAAGTTTGGTTTTTACAGCACTGAATGACTCCTTCCTTCCTTTTTTTTTTTTTTAAGTTGCATTTCGGGTGTGACAGTTGCTTAATCACTGCTTCCCGCATTCCCAAATTCACCCTGGATGTGTGTTTGTTTTAAATAAAAATAAAACTTCAAACCCACCACGAGGGAAGATTCTGTTGCAGTGCCATCCTCCAAATATATGACGTTTAATTTTTTTCAGTGTCTAAAAATGTTATCTTGATTAATATATATATGCTTTGCACTTCCCAAAGCTTGCCAGCTCTTCTGTTTATTACAAAGGAAATAAAGAACTGTGGGGACTGATTACTATGTCAATTTGTATATATCTTGGGTAGGTTCTTCATTTATTTTAAAATGATTAACAGTTCAGAGCAATCACTCTTCTAGCAAAGCACAGAGCCTGAGTCTCACTATAACACAGTTGCTCCAGGGACCGGAGAGATTGTAAAGATGTCTTCCAGCTGGCCTTCTAAGGGGTTGATGGAGTAATTATTTGGAGGTGATGGGAACCGTAGGTCAGGGTACTGGCTGTTGTCAAAGGGAACCCGGTGTACACACTGGACATGCGTTTTTAGGTTCCCTTTCTGAGAGGCACTGTACGGACAATATCTGCATTGGAATGGTCTCTCACCTAAATGGGGGGGAAAAAAGAAGAAGAAGCAAAACACATTGTTATTCTTATTTTCCGTAATAGCAGCTGCTGCCCCTGCTCTGCGCACTAAAGCAGTTGAGCAATTTAATAATTTATAATGGCCCTAGCTACCCTTTTTTTAAATGAGCATTACGAATATTACTGTGCAAACCTAATCCATTAAAATGAATTATTTGTAATCACCTCTGATGAAAGCAATACCCCATCAAGCTCCTATAAACTCCATGCTACATTAGAATAGCAAATAATAAGAGACTGAAGGAGTACTTGAGGAAAGGTTAACAATGGCCAGAAGAAGGATAAAAGACTAGGAAGTAGAGCAGAGAGCCAAACGTTAAAGTATCTGAGGGGATTTGTGATTGATTGAATGATGTGATGTTTCCTAAATTAATTTGGGTAGCAAGTATGGATTAAAGTTCATGGTTGCTCCATGGTGACTCATACTAAAGAGAGGCAACCTGCTGGTTTCATTGCCCATAATCACAAGGATAGAAAGAAACATACACAGACAGCCTAAAAGTGAACCAACTTCTGTTTTCATTAAATCACCACACTGGCTTCCCCAAGTGGCAAATTCCAGATAAATTTAGAGCTGTCATAATGCAAGTAGCCCTTGAATCATTACCACAACTCAGCTCAAAATTTCTGTTGTGAAGGGAGACAGATGTTAAGTGAATTTTGTTCCATTTTGCAACCTTTCTTGCCACAATTGTTAAGTGAATTATTGCAATTATTAAGTTAGTAATACGGCTGTTAAGTGAATCTGGTTTCCCCATTGACTTTGCTTGTCAGAAGGTCACAAAAGGTGCTCACATGACCCAGGACACAGCAACTGTCATAAATATGAGTCAATGGCCAAGTGTCTGAATTTTGATCCCATGACTATGGGGATGATGCAATGGCCGTAAGTGTGAAAAATAGTCGTAAGTCACTTTTATCAGTGCTGTTGTAACTTTAATTAGTCACCTAATGAACTGTTTTAAGTTGAGGAATACGTGTATACAGCTAGATGTAACTCTAGAGGGGCACCAAACAGGATAAGTCTGAAATAAAGTAATTTTTTTTGTACTGGGACACAACTGGACCACCATGTTTTTGGCTTAAATAAATACTATTACTGAAGAGGAATATGTCAATAATTTTTAATAACCCAAAATGTAAGCAGTCAATTTAATGACATGTTGTCTTTATTTTATGAACAGAAGCCTCTTTATGTGCAGAAAAAGTTATGTGATTGTTGAAATACACTTCAGAGATGCTGTTCTCTGCCCCATTCCCTTAAACCTCACTAGTCTTGACAGCTTCTGTAAGCCAAGACGGAATGGGACAACTCACCACAGTCAACTCACCATGGCCAACTCGCCATGGGACAACTTGACATCACCAACTTGCCATGAGACAACTCGCTGCAGGACAACTCAACAATTCAACTTAATTATTTAAAGCAATTAAAAATATTTTAATTTTTTCATTCACATTTCATTTTGTCTCTCCTTTGGCATCCTTTTCTTTAATATTAATGTAACTCTTGTTCTGCAGCAAGTTGCCTGTGGCAAGTTGGCTTGTAGCAAGTTGGGGTGGTGAATTGCTGCAGCCAGTTGGCTGTGACGAGTTGACTGTGGTGAGTTGTTGTAGACTCAAGCCAAGAAGCCTGGCCAGGGGAGTAGTTAAAGTTGGGTACTTTAAGCCTTCCTTAGACATAGGTACTAATTGTCCCTTAGCCCTATTCCCCAAAGTAAAACAAACAAATGGATAATATTTTCGTCCCACCTCTGGCAGATTTACAGGTGGAATTTTGCAATTCTTCATGGATTCAGAGATCTTAAATCTCGGACCATCTTCTATTACTACGTCAGAAATTATATTCTATTGGCTATCTTGCTTCAGGGAACGTGCCAACAATTAACCAGCTTTTTCACCTGATTCCCAATAATTTAATTTCAAACTCTTCAAAGAAAATTCAACCAGTTCAGCATAACTATATCTTAGCTAACATAAAAGCGTAATTCGATTCTGTAGAAATTGTGTATGGACAAAACAAAAAACAAAAAACGTTTTTCAAACATGTTTATCCATTTGCTGAAAGCAAAGATTTCTAAATTTCATTTTCCTTGCAGCATAAGCAATGATTTAGTTCCTTGTAGTAGCCTTATATACATCCCAAATTGTTCAAAGACTAGCTCAATTATAATTTTAAAAAATGTAGTTTGTTGTCTAACATAAGTGAGAAAATAATCACATAACAAAGACGTACTAAAATACCACCTATTGTTAACTAACAATGTTTTTAAACTGAAGAATGAATGCAACTGAAGCGTGATATCTTCTTCAATGTTATGAAAAGCTGTCACTTCCAGAAAGAAGGGAAAAGAGAACACAGATCTGTATAAATGTAAATATACAGCCACTGACTGTCCCAGTTTCTTTATACTCTTTACCTTTAAACCCAAAATGAGAATAAACAACCCATAGACTGAAAGAGGGCACTTTAAATAGAAGATTTTGTTCTATTAAATAAGACATATTATCATCTATAACAGGGGTAGGCAATTATGGCCCCTTTATGACCCGTGGACTTCAACTCCCAGAATTGCTGAGCCAGCATGGCTGACTCAGGAATTCTGGGAGT
>JANHFL010010002.1:8821-21581 GCA_032468155.1 Oxyrhabdium leporinum | reverse complement strand
ATTTCCCTAGACGTACCGTTATGATTCCTGAATAAAATCTTTCTTTAGAATATCAATCTGAAGTCTGATCTTTCTTAGGGGATTTAAGCGGACCCTAACAGAGTGGTGGAAACATAGTGTTAAAGAAAAGAGTTGGTGATGTCATACAACACTAATAGAAGGAGTCATCACTTATTTCATAACAAATTACTACTTGTTTTGGATATAACTATAATACAATACTAACTGGTGTCAAAAAAATTCAAATCAGTAGCCTGGTGGAAATCCTTCCTAATGCCTTTTAGAGCAGCTGTAACACCTATTATAATTGTTCATTCTTTAATCGGTCAAGAAGAGAGTACAGAAAGTAAGACTGGAGTGAACTGTATGAACTGTCACTATTTATGCTCAATTTTATACTCCATTTTAAGATTATTCAGTGTCTGGTATTTTCCATAAAACCTTTACCTTATGAATTATGATTTATCTAAGGTTTTAAAAATCTGGCTTCTAAGAATAACAAGAAATTTGGCTTATTTCATTCCTCAACTTCCAATAAGATTCCTAGACTGACTTTTCCCCTTTTCAGATTTTCAGTTTTGTAAATGAAAAATATTGTATTGAATGAGATACAGCATTTCTGCATCTCAAAAGGTCAGAATAGATAAAAACATTTTAATATAAAATTATCGATGATAATGATAAATGAAAAAACATTGTGCTGAATGAGATACAATGTCAGCCAACTTGCTGCCTGCTGCCACGGAAACAGGTGGAGGGGGAATGATGGGGAAGCATACAGGAAGAGACAGTGGAAATTTTTCATGAAGCTTCCCACCTGTCAGCTTGGACTTTGCTTATCTCTTCGGGGTCATTTCTTCTGGCTTGGGAATGCAGAAGGGAGAGATGAAGCACCTGAATCAGAGACTTTCCCAAAGCATCTTCTGGCTGTTGATTGCCTTTGGTTGCCTAGCTACCAGGGGATGGGCTCTAGGGTTTGTTTCAATTTGATGCTTTGCACGATTTTGCTCCAGATTTTGCCTGACTTAATTGTAATCATCTCATTCCTAGTAAAATTACATTTTCTCTAATTCTAGGGATCTGAGGATTTTTCTTTCTTAGGAATTGGGGAGAGCAGAGGCAGGCTGCTTTTGCTTTGGCAAGAGGTTCGCTGGTTGCGCGTGCACATTTGCGTGAGAGTTCGCTTCGATCACTCGCGCTGCTTTGTGGCTCGTGCGAAGCTACAGGGAGGCAGCTGATGATTAAAGCAGCTCTGGTGAGTAGAGCAGGGGCGGCGCAGAGCTTACCTGAGCAGCGTGGGCAGCAGAAAGGTGAGTTATTTAGTGATAGCTTAGGGCAAGGGCGGGTGGGCAAGGGCGGGTCCAGCCAGAGCTCAGAGCTAGAGGTTCGTCCGAACCTCTGCGACCATGCAGCAGCCCACCCCTGGAGTAGAGGCAGCCCTGACATTAGGCAAGATCTTCTTTAACAGTCAACCCAGGGACAGCAGTCTACTGTGGCGACTCAGCATCTAATGTCCAGACATGGGAGCGAGCTAGAGGAAACCGAAGCTATGTCCAGCTACCCTCTAGACTGACAATGCTCAAGACAAGGCAGAATGGTGACAGGAACTGGACCTTGATGAGAAACCTGTCAGGCCCAGATGGTCACTGGGTGTGGGGCAAAGGAAAGCCCCCCCCCGTATCTTGATGAAAGCCCAGAGGATGCCATGCTGAATTTACTGTTCCTGATACAAGAGTAGATGGAGAGTCAAAGACCCTGAGAACAGTGGCATATGCACATGCTCTCCTTGAGCAAGCAATGCTGCACATCAGTGCAAGCAATGTCATCACTAGTAGCAGTTGCAGGAGCTGCCCCTTGGAGACATCGAGCCCCAAAGAACCCAGCCTTGGGGTGAAATATGGGGGAGACCCCAAGTAACAGTCATCAGGTGAATGGTTTCCCTTCACAATAATGATACCCCCCCCCAGTTTGAGAACCCACTGATGGAATGCAAGTCTCGGACCCAGATGAAGACAATCACCCAAGGGCGGTGGTCAGGGGCCACATACACCCAGGAGTTTTGAGAGTTGGTGTGCTAACTAACTACATGTCCTGATGACATCTTGGTCGACTGCTTCAAAGATGACCTCAATGATGACATCTACCACACCTGTATTTTGTGTGGGGCTCCACACACTCTACAACACTAATATGTGTTAGCAGATGAGATAGAAATTGATGTCATCCAGGACCGACACCATTGGGACCATGGATGGTGCAAATCGTTCCCTTGTGCATGTAAATAAGCGCTGAGAGCAGCAAAGAGTGATTCTGGATCTAGAACGAGGTCCACAGCATGCTTCAAATGTGGGAAGGAGGGGCACCAAGCTGCTGAATGCAGATCCACCAAGCCCAACCTCAACTCTGGGGAAGAAGGTAGAAAAGCTAGCTCTGAGTACCCAGGAGACAGCACTGAAAGGCGTGGAGGTCGTAGAGTTCGCTCTCCCTGAATCAGCTTGATGAGAGTGAAAGTGACTTTGACAAGGATCCCCTGCTAAGTCAACATGTGAAGCCCATAACCATTCCTGTAGAACTAGTGGTGCCCTCTTCAGGGACCCAGGGGAAGATGTTGGCTTTATTGGACTTGGGCTGCACTAGGTGCATGGTTAGCCCTGAAGTAGTTGAAAAGTTGGAGTTGATTGTCTCCATATGGCAGAATACACACACACACACACACACACACATTTTAATGGAAAATTATATCCCAAACAAGTAGTAACTTGTTACACAACAAATGATGATTCCATCTATTAATGTAGTCTATCTCCAATTTTTCTTTAATACTAATTCCCATCACTTATTGCCCCTTTTTACTTTATTATTCTCTTTCTCTGACATGTACAGTATTCTTCCAATTCTCACTTCTCCTCCTCCAGTTTAATTGTAGCTCTTTTTCTAATTTCTTCAAACTCCACTCTGATCCCACTAATCAACTAAACTTCTGTCATTTCATTCTTTTAATTACTATATATCACTACCCTAACTCAACTGATTCTTTCCAACATGTTGATAATCCTATCAAATTTCTCTATCCATTTTCCTTTTATTCCTAAATTGAATCAATTTTCCATTCTCTTTCCCTTTACACACATACACACATACACACAAACACAAACACCGTATCTATATCTATATATCTATATTCCTTTGAATTGCAAAGATTAAGAAGCTGAACAACAGACTACAATTATCAAGAATGTGTGTGTAAGCATGCACATACTCTTTTAATATAATTATGGCCTCCCTAACAGAGGAATGTATTTTAAAATATACTAAACTCTAAAAGGACTCATATTTTGCCATTCTGCTTGCATGCCAGAATAATTCTGCTGTCAAATGCTGACTGAGTAATTTATACATGAAATAAAATGGCCACCATATGTTTTTAAAATAGTTGCTTTTAAGAATGAAGCTTCTTTTTGGGGGGACACAGAAGGTAAAAAGTTATCTTACCCTATTCTTAGTCCTTATAGGAATCTAAATGATTTAAAACTTATTTGGGAAAAATACAAATAAGCATGAACTTATACTGTATTGCAATTAGACAACCTTTTGGAAGGACCTGGTTATAATTAAAACATGGTCTCAAAATATTAATGAGCAATAGTCTGTAAATCTGTCAAAAGATAACTAATATATAAATGTTGCTGTAGTAGCAACAGTCATGGAAAGTTTGTGAGAAAGAAGAAAAAAATGACTATACTGTTTCCATTATAGGAAGGGAGGAGGGAGAATAAATTTCCAATCAATGAGAAGAATGAATCCGTGGAGTCATAGTCATGACAAGACAAATTTAACATAATGCTGAAAAGTCAGGAATAGCAATGATGATGCTTCCTCATGAATATCAAACTCTAAAGCTTTCCTCTTTCAGTTTATGTCTCCTCTGGAAATACTAAGCGGGGAAAAAAAATCAATAAACACAAGTAGTAAGTGTCACCAGTCCCCAAAGAACTGCATTGATGATGAGAGATTTTGCAATTAACTCTAGAAGAAATTGGACACTATTACTGATAGGATCTGAATGGACTTTCACCTTTCCCTTCATTTTCCCTTTCCCTTAAGTCACTCTATGAATGAGAAGAAATGAATGAATGGTTATTGAAACATGTTATAATTATAAATCTACTTGATATCAGTTAATCTGGTTATTGGATCTTATGCACGCATCTTACTTGAAAAGAACTTAAATTCTGAATGTTTGTAGCACTGCCATAAGTGATTAACATGTGACTGAATAGATTTTAACACTGAAATTTAGAAGTGTGATGTCATCTTAAACTCAAATACTAGAAGGCAATTTTGAAACTCTGATAGAACCCTCCACTCAAGAGGGTAGAGAAGACAGTTTACAGTGACCTGTAGTTCACAAATATGACAAGATATCTATTTTGTCTTGATGTAGGCTGCCTCCTACTCACTTGGACTGACTGTCCCATTTCTGTTGTCCACTCAATCTTTGTATTTAGTCTTGAATAGAGAAAACTGGTAGTGTGTAGTATTGTGTTATGTTATACCTTATGTTGATCACAACTTTATAATAGAAAACAAGTAGTATTCCAATACAAATGAGAAGAAACATTTGAATTATGGACAGTCTCCTCCGCTATTTTGAGACAGAAACTTTTTCTTTTCAGTTATGAAAATAATTTATACTAGCATGGGGCAGAATGAAGATAGTTTCTTTATCCTGAAAAATGACATTCCATCCATGGACAAAAAAGGTATACAAATTGAATATGTTCAGAAAATTGCTAACTTCTCTAACTACAATTGAACTGGAAGAACTGTAGAAAAGAGAAATGTATTATCATACTTAAGAAATTTGGGGGGGGGGAAAGTTAGCACTTTTCTATCCTTATACTGGATGTTACAAGCAACATGAGAAATGCAAAATCACAATTCTCAATTCTTCCATTATCTAGAGATGCAGAGGATTAGAAGAAATGCATGTCTGAAGAGGAAGCTTTCCGTTTAGGATTTTTATGGAAAGTAATGAAAGAGTTTGCATTTCCTTTCCCCACAGAAATTCAGATTTTATTTTACTTTTTTAAAAGGAAAAAAGAAAGGGAAGAAGGGAGGGCCCAATCAAATCTGGCACCAGTTAACAGCAGTGTCCTCCAAGGCAGCATTTTAGGACCCACACTCTTTCTGTTTTACATCAATGACCTGTGCGATCATATTAAAAGCAGCTGTGTCCTCTTCGCTGATGATGTAAAATTATTTAACACCACTGACAATGCTGCTGCCATACAAAGAGACCTTGACTATGTGTCAGAATGGTCATGCATTTGGCAACTCCAAATCTCAACTAATAAATGCTCTGTCCTGCACATTGGCCCAAAAAATCAAAACACCAAATACAAGTTGGGCGGAAATGATCTTGTAGATGACCCTCACTTTGTCAAGGACCTATGAGTACTCATCTCAAACGATCTAAGCCAAGTGGTGGAATGCAACCAGTTTCACTATCAATTCGGTGATTGTGCGCATGTGCAGCTTTAAAAAAACAGCTTGACAACTTACCTTCTATGTTACTTCTGCGGAGTAAAACAGCTGAGCCGCGGCAATCCACTCTGCCACGCGAATCAGCTGAGATGATAAAGGACAGTAAAGCACAGAGGCAGGTGGGCAGGCCCAGCTGATCGTAGGAGATACTGGTTCACCCAAACCAGTCCAAACTGGCTGAATCCCACCTCTGTCTAAGCCCCAGAGCTCACTGTAACAGCATTGCCAAAAAGGCATTAAGAGTCGTTAATCTAATCTTGCGAAGGTTCTTCTCCGATAACATTGTATTGCTAACTAGGGCATACAAAACCTTTGAATACAGCTCATCCACCTGGAATCCACACTGTATATTGGACATTAACACGACTGAGCGGGTCCAGAGGTATTTCACGAGATGAGTACTTCACTCCTCTACTCACATTAGAATCCCTTATGCCACCAGGCTTGAGATTCTGGGCTTGGACAATCTGGAACTGTGCCGCCTGCAGTCCGATCTAAGTATAGTACACAAAATTGTCTGCTACAATGTCTTACCTGTCAACGAATTCTTCAGCTTCAACCACAATACACAGGAAAACAATCGATACAAACTCAAGGTAAACCGCTTCAAACTTGATTGCAGAAAATACGACTTCAGCAACAGAGTGCTCAACACCTGGAATGCTCTACCTGACTCCATTATTACAGCCTCAAACCCTCACAGCTTCAACCTCAAACTGTCTACTATGGACCTCACCCATTCCTAAGCGATCTGTAAAGGGGGCGTGCATAAGCGCACCAAGGTGCCTACTGTCCCTGTCTTACTGTCCCCATTTATCTCCACTTACTTCCTTTGTTTATGTTTATACCTATACCTGTTATCTTGTACATGTTTGACAAACAAACAAATAAATAAAAAACAAATAAAGTAGGAACAAGCAAACATTTCTAATTTCAAATAGATTTGCTCTAGAAACATAGAAACACAGGTAACATTATGACAAGATAATTTCCAAGAAAAGGTAATGTATTCTTTATAGTTTCTTGTAAACTAAAACTCAATAACACAATCCTGTTGAATGGGATTAGAAACGACAACTTTAATTATGCTGTTTTGTTTTGCTTAAACTGAAAGCAACAAAATTGCATTTTGGCTCCCACAGGATTGAAAATGCAGGCACTGTGATCAAAACAACTTCCCAGAGGAAAAGTAAATCGTTAGTTTCTGTGTTGTATACAAACTCTCAATACAATAGCAATGGGAGATGAATTAGAGGTGGTGACATTAATTATGCATATGGATTGTGTCTAGTCTCAGTTTCAGATCTTAGGATCCAAGTTCCTGTAAAATATATTCTGTAAATCCATAGGTTAAAAATTTCCATAAAAAGGCACATGAAAAATCACTGCCAAAGTTAAAATATGATAAACGCAAGAATTCAGCATAAGAAATGCTGGGGTTTATCAACCAGTGAATAAGAGTATTATACGTAAGGGACCATCTGTTCATGTTATTAGTAAAACATGTTCTCCAGAGAACTAAAACCTGGGGTGAATGGAGTTTGGCAATAGATCGAGGTCAATTTCCTATGCATGCCAGATTTTTCTTGGAGTATCTGAAGTTAACTGGGAATGGCCTAAAGCATTTTTTCAGTCTGTTTCTGGTGAAAATCCATTGCTCATCCAGATCTGGACTTAACATGAATCATTTATAAGAAAAAACACGGTGCACCAAAGGCCATATGTATTGAATTAAATTAATGTACCTGAGAAACAAATGCTATAAATTGCAGTCTGGCATTTTTGGATAGGAATTCCGTTTTGTTTGCTGCCTGCTAAAACCAATCTGAAATATATGTGGGGATAGAATCTCTTTCACAATAACAAGATAACTGTTTTTCTTGTTGTTAACCAATGCCCACATGGAAGTGGTTAAAAAAAGAAGAAAATGTTGAATATAACCATAATTCCAAAGACTGAAGCCAATTTCTAAGTCACTAATGCTAAATACATAGTCCATTAATACTGTGTAATAGTAGAATGAGCTTGGGAGATAGGAAGAAGATCAACAGACAAGACAACCACCATGACAAAGATAAGTCAGCCCACAGAAATATGAAGGGACATGGGAAACATTTCAGAAGGGAACTTTCTTAGTTTTCTGGAAAGTAAAATGAAAGGAGGAAGAAATACTTTCACACCTACAAAATTCTATCATTATAACATTACAATAAAGATAGTACTGTAATAGTCTGTGTTTCTTGTCTGGACTATCTTGAAGGGATAACATACTGTTTGGACAGAAAACAAAGCTGATTATGCCCACCACACCTTGCCAAAAATAGTTCAGTTCTTTTTGTGAAATTTATTGCAGTCAAAGTCCTAATACACTTCAAGACTATAAACATTTGTGATCTTCCTTGTATAGGCATTGCCTCCAACAAATTATGGAACAAGACCAACACACACTACTTTGCTAATTCCCAACAGAATCTGAATTGCATATGAACATATCAAAGTTATAAGCCAGAAAAAGTGAAACCTTTTTCCCCATTGAGTCTTGTCCCCATAGATGTTATTTTATTTATTTAGCTTATGGCAAATACATGGACCCACAGTAGTTTAAATGTCAACGTCCAGTCCACCCAGCCATTCAAGGACAGGGTGGTCCATGCTGAAAAAATCAGACACTGGGCAGGTGTAAGCTCTTGATGGACATTCGGGCGCAATGTGATGGATATTTTCTCAAGGAGCACCACAGTCACACTGAGAGGTAGAGACAAGACCCCATGACAATGTCCCCAATCTGTCTTGTCCTTTGTTGTTTATCCATTGTTTATCCGTTGCCATGTATTTAGAGAGCCAGGAGATCTACAAAGATGTCTGGCTGCCAACTGTCATTAACTGCCAATTCTTCAATGTAGTCTGGCTGCCAATTGTTGCTAGTTGTTTGGTTCACACTACCGTGCTATCTAGGGTGGACCACAAGGAGGTGATCTAGCATCACACACACCCATAGATGTAATTTGTAGGGATTTCTCTACTACAAATGAATCAAATAGAAAGAGAGAGTGAGAGAACGCTTATAACACACCCCTCTCCCTATCAAAGACCTAAAGCCATTATTGTAGACTTTCATGAAATTGGGCATCATATGTTTTATGCCACTGCTGGAACGAAGCCACATGACCTTTGACTTTGATCTTGGGCCACATAGCACAGTTATGATTTCTTTAATTCTTTTTTAGTTTTCATCTTTATTACATATTAACTGAGCGATTGTTTTCAGATAGGGATAAATAGATCTATCTATTTCAATTCTCCTTGATTTTTATTTTTAGGTCTCAGCTGCTTTATCCTGTTTTGACCTCAGTTGCAAATCCTCTTTCAAATTTTTGTGAAAAATTTATAAGTGCTAATTTACTAGTATGCAGATTTTGTTGTTCAGTCACTAAGTCACATTTGACTATTAGTGACCTTATGGACCATTGCTTGCCAGGCTCTCCTTCTTCCTGTCTCCCAGGCTCTGTTCAAACTCATGCCCACTTCATCAATGACTCTATCTAATTATCTCATCCCCAGCTGTCATCTTCTCCTTTTGCCTTCAGTTTTTCCTAGCATCAGAGTCTTTTCCAGTGAATCCTCTCTTCTCAATTTGGTAACAAAAGTATCTGAGCTTCAGAACAATATGCTGGACATTTGGTAGAACAATACTGAGCCGTGCTGTCACAGTGTTTAAAATACAGTATTGCAGTCTAACTCTGCCCACAGCCAGAGTTCCATCCTGACTGGCTCAAGGTTGACTCAGCCTTCCATCCTTCTCAGGACACTTGTATTTTCCTTTTAAATTTCAAATTATATCGGGAACCTACAGTAGAGCTAGATTTGTCATGTCTTTATTAATTGAACTGAATCAATCTAGTTAGAAAAAAATCTATTTTTTGTTGACTGATGTAGATGAATATATAATAAAGTAAGCTGCATTGTTTGCAATGGATACAAGGAAAATACAAAAGCCCATGTTGACAAATAGGGCTGTAAATATTAGAGGGGATATATTGAACTGATATGGATTATTGTAATTTTATATGAATTTTGCTAAAACCTATAGTTGCAAATAAATGTTTCAAATAAAAACAAAAACCCTGAAATATTTATTTCCCTCTAACGTCCAGTTTCTGAAATCATGAAATTTTTAAACTATGTTATGTTTTGTAAAAGCCAAACACAATTGATTTCTAAATGAAAGCTATTTGTACTTTATAGTTAATTCCCAAATCTTATTGTGAAAGTTTCAGTATTCTAATTTTATCTGCAGCCTTAGTCCATTTATAACCATTTATAACTTTTTAGGAGCAAAAACTTATTTAGCTTTTGGCTGTTTATTTTAGATTCGCTAAATTCTGATTAAAAATGTCTTTCATTCAGGATTAGTGTCATTTTGAAACTAATAGTTTAGTAGTTAATAAGAAATTTCTGAAAGTGATTAGAAAGTAAGATTTGTAAACTTGATGTCCCTTAAAAGGCTGTGCTACGATTGTAAGCAAGATGGCTAATCCCATCATCTCTCAGTACTCAAATTCATGGAAAATGACCCTTCTGTGGTCTTCTCATAGGAAGAGACAGAGTGCAGAACACATTTAGATTATCTTCTGAATACTCTTTATCTGGACAGGTTCAAAGCAGCCTTATCAGTTCCTTTGTCTTTGCTGCAATCATTGGCTATGCTTTCTTCTCTGGAAATATATTTTTGGCAAACAATTTTATATAATTACATGTACTAATTAAAACAATATGCATACAGTATTTCATATTCATATTTTCCCTGTGCATCAGTAAATGTACACTTATTTTCATTGGAGAACTGGATTGAGAAATTCAGGAAATGTGATTTGGCAAATAATAGGTTCATATTAAAATGTAAAATGAATTCATTTCTTCCGATCCTAATTTTGAAGATCAGAAAAGGTGTGCCTTAAAATATCATGCTCTTTCAGGAATGTAAATACAGCTTATTGTTAAACCCACTGTTAAACATGTAAAGGAAAAGTCAGACAGAGATATCCTTGTTTCCCCTGTCCTTGTTCCACTACAGTTAATACTATATTAGTAAGGGGGGACATACAGTGGTGGATTCTGCCGGTTCTTGCTAGTTCGGGTAAACAGGCATTAAAAATTCTGGCTGGCCCCACCCCACCCCTGCCTGGGTAAGTAAGACTGTGAGTCACTCTAGCCCCCCCACCGTCCCCAGCCTTCAGCTTGCCTGGCTTGCTTCGCTGCCACAACTCCATCCCACGTGGGCCGCAGTGTGAGCAGCCTAGCAAGCTGTCCCCCATACCGTCCTGGTAACTGAGCCCACCATGCCAATTTGTGCCTTACTCCAATTGGTGTGGTGGGCTCAGTTACCAGTGAGAGCAGCCGCCATGGAGCTGCCTCACTCATACCTTCTCATCCAAGCTGTCGGGTGTTGCTACGGTTCTTTCCGCCACAGCCACGCAGCCTTTTCTTCCAATTCTAGCTATGCCTTGGCACTTGTCTTAAGTTTGTATTCAACCCTTATAAAAGTTAGTCTAGTGATGGACTCAGTTGACTGAATAAAGCCATCCTATGGAATTGTTACTTGTTTTTCAGAATTGAACCTGGACACTACTCTTTTTTTTTTAAAGTTTTATTTATTTTTTAATAAGCATAAAAAATTCATTATCTACATATACAATGTCTTGTCTGGGTAGTTAATTTTGTATTTCATGATAGTGACAATAATATTAGTAACAATAATGATCATATACTAATAATAATATTGCCTATCCATTTTAGTGAACTTTCCTTATATAATTGGTCTTTTCTTTTATACTATTAGATTTCTAACTTCTGTTTCTGTTAGCTAGCCATTGATAAAACAAATCCCATGTTAAAAAATATTCAGTTTCTTCCTTTTCCTTAATTTTAAGTGTTAATCTATCCATTTCTGCACATTATAATATTTTTATTACATTTTCATCTATAGGGATCTCTTCGTTTTTCCACAGTTGTGCAAACAATTCTAGCTGGTGTTAACACTTGTAATTAAATATGTATTCCCTTTATTATATTTTTCTGCTTTTCAACTGAAATATTTCTGGTTTTATATCTATATGTTGCTTTTTCCATTTTTTCTAACCATGACACTACTAACTCTTGAATAGCTACTTGACTTGAGTACAAGCTAGCCCAATACTGAACCTAATTCATATATTCCTGTTTTTTAAACTGAGGAATACATTTCAGAAAAAGAATTCAGTATTGCTCTGTGAATTCACCTATGAATTTCATTCTTCTTGATCTAACTTCTTAGATGATTTTGGGCTATATCTTTTTTTGTTTGTCCCCATTTTGTTGGACTCTCACTCTTAAAAATTTACCACACTAGTGAGGTTATTTTAGTTGCAAAGCCGCTCCTAAAGCATGCATTCATAAAGATAAAACAATGTGAATCTGAGAAAAACAAGCAGCTGCTGAAATAAAATTAACTGGGTGGAATGAAGCTGTAAAAAGCTTCAGTACATTTTTAAGATGAAAAGTCTAAAAAGCTCAGGTGACTAAACATGGCTTCCCTTGACTTCTCTCTCTCTCTGCTATAGAGAGCGCATCCCATTAGGGAGTGTTGGTCCAGGTAAGACCTGAGCTAATGTAAAATAGTCTTAGCTAGGAAAGATTAGATAAGATGACTGAAAAATAAGAAAGATACTACTCATAGAGTATTTATTACAGTTTGCAGCCTGGCACAAAGATGTAAACCATTTTCAGACATAAAAGATGACATAGACATGCAAATGATAAGTGGATTAGATATGGGAATAGGATTACATTCATGTAAAACTGCAGTGAAAATAATTGATTTCATTGCAAAAGAAATAAAAAGAACTATTTACTAAAATTATTGAAAATAATCTGAAAATACGTTAGATTATTGATGAAGCCTCAACGATATCTTGCAAACCAATTGTTATACTTTTCTAGAAGTTGAGGATTCAGTTACCTCATCAACAATTTTCCTTGAGCTACTTGAATTGGAAAAACAAGATGCAGAGACAATATATTTGTCAGTTATGGAAAGTTTAAATAATGTTGGGTTTACTAAGAATTACCTAGAAAAAATGTAATAGGATTTTACTCCAATGGTGCCAGTGTTATGCTTGGGAGAAAATCTGGAGTGAGCACTAGTGATGCACTAGTGAAAGCCTCTAGTGATGGA
>JANHFL010010001.1:0-11412 GCA_032468155.1 Oxyrhabdium leporinum | reverse complement strand
AAATGTTTACAGAACAGAATAACAAGCTTCTACTAATTCTATTATTCCAGTATATTATATTCTACTATTTCTGCTTATTCTACTATTATTTCTGCTTATTCTACTATTCACTATGAAATAAGCCAAGGGGGGATTCTGGGTTGCCAAAGGAAGAGTACTCTAGCTTTGGGACATGATTATCTGACTAACATGGTGGCATTACTATATGAGCTGCTTCCCCACCGTTGCGAGAGTTCTTGTGAACTCCCAAGCAAAGGAAAAGCTAAGGAAGTCCATTTCATTTCTAGAAGGTTGCACATTTCTTTTATAGACACCAATCAGGATGCTCTTGATATGTAATCCAATAGGTTAATTAGATTTTGTGGGTCAAAAGAGAACAAATTCCACCTTTAAAAAAAAAATAAGGTTGGATTACTCATAGCCTACTGATCATATGCAAAATGTGAAGGCATGTTTTCATATACACAGACGCAATACAATTCCAATAAATGGCAGAAATATGAGCAGGAAACTTTGGGAAGAAAGGTATGTCTACTTTTGCTTTTAAATTATCAGGGATTGTGAGTTTTATTCCTGTTTTAGGCATGAAAGCCATCTGGGTGACCTTGGGCCAATCACTCTCTCTCTCAGTCCAACTCACCTCACAAGGTGGTTGTTGTGGGGAAATGGGAGGGGAAAGGTGTGTTGGTTATGTTCGCCACCTTGAGTTATTTGTAAAAAGGATAAAGATAGAACAAGAAATGTAAAATCATTGAAAATAAAAATAAATAATCTTTGCAAATGATAATGTTTAGGATAATGGTATTAGGTTAAAAATTAGGACTAGCGGAGCATCCAGAAGTCTCCTACTCCAACTCCAACTTAAAAAATAAAAGTTAATAGAATTAAGTGCAGCATTTAATAGTGAACAAATGAGGATATTTGTCCAAAATTTAGTGAGGTTAATTAGTAGCTTTCAGGCTGAACTCAAAAATGAATCTTGCTATTCAGATTTGTGTCCAGGATCCAAAGTTAAAATATATGCCCTTAGCAGACTCCTTCTAAACATGCAGTTGTCATTCATGCAGTGAAAACCTTGAAGAATGCTCCTGTGAAAGGAAATTATTTAATGACATATCAGATAATTGAACATAGCATGAAGGGGTCAAATTAGGAAGAACACATAACATAAATAACTGTGAATTAAATAAACCTCTCAATTAAAATAATTGGAAACACATTTACATTAGCTATATGAGCAAATGTAGATTATTTAGGTTTTTTTTTCTATTGTATCAAGTTAAAATTTACCATTGGAGAAATCTTCCAGAAATCCTTGTATCAGTATAAAAAAAATCAACAATCAAAAATGTATATAGTAGTTCCCATCTCTAAACATGTCAAAATTATAATTTTATATCCTGCCTTACTGCAATTCTTAAATATTTTCAGAATTTCTTAAGGCACAGAAAAGAGTTCCTGAGCCATATTTTTTTAAAAAGGACAAAAAGTGCCATCTTTCAGAAATACTATGTTTTACAAAACAGAAACCATACCATATGTGAATACATGCAATCTATGTTTTAAATAAAATAAGTTTTTACAAAAATATAAAATATTTATACAAAATATTTGAGTTACTGATATATAATATGTTACTGGTGTGGTACAGTGTCCTAGAGGTGGAGCTCTCACCTCACAATCAGGAGGCTGTGAGTTCGATCCTAGGTAGAGGCAGATATTTCTCTCTGGCCACAATGAGAATATATCTGCTGAACAAAACTAAGCATTGGTGACAGGAAGGACATCCGACCATTAAACACTCTTCTGGCTCCATTTAGTTGCCCAGATTCCACCCCAAAAGGGACTGTGGGTTCATTAAAAGATGATGATTTATATTACATTACTAATATGTAGTAACTCAGGACTCACTTTAGAAGAAACCATCCAAGAAACCAGAACAAAAACTTTCTCAGCATCCAAAAAAATTATGCTTGCCTTCTTCTGACTATTTTGAATTAAGGCAATCATGTCAATTACAGTTGTTTTATCATCAAGATCTTAATGACCCCTACAATCTCTGGTCAAGCATGTCCCAGTGCTCACATGTTTAACCTTCTGTACATCTTGGAGCAGATGTGTGGCAATTTAAATATAATACACATTGCTTTTGGCCAATCATTTCTAGTCCCATCCAGAATAATAGCCAGGCAATACCTTTGCAGTAGAAGACCCATTAAAAGAGTGCATCCTAGAAGTTTGAGGGTTCAAGGTTCAAGAAGGTTTCTGGAGGATGTTTGGGGAACTTCCAAACAAACTGACAGACAGTTGCTTGGTTAATCAGGAAGTGATCCAAGCCTCTGAGTGGTATGTCATGTTTATGTGTGTCAATCCTAGGGAAGCCATGTGCTAAATAGTAATAAATCCTGAGACAGGTCATGGTTTATTGGGAAGTTCTGGGAGATGAAGCATAAGAAATTAGTCTAGATAACGTGTAGAGAATGACCAAAATGAAGCTGACCAAGCATGGGTATGAGCTCAAGTTTAACACTGTGGTGGTAAGAAAGGCAAAGCATTGTTATTTATTTTCATGGATTGCATCAGTGAATTGTTGGCTGGTAGTAGTAAATTAGCTCCAGTAATCTAGAGTCCAAAGTAGCTGTTAAAATCAGTTTAATGTACTAATGTGTTTATTTAGTTTGTGTTTATGCATAAAGGCAGTACAAGCAAATTAATAAATATGCAATACAGCGAGAAGAGAGTAGAGTCAGGAATGCCAACCAACAAACTCTTGTAATAGTCCCACAAACAAACTGCTTAGTTGTTTCAGTACCATGAAATGGTGAGGTTCTCTGGCCCTTCAGAAGATGAAAATTATAATAACTTTTTGAAATGTTATTGAAGACAGGCTTTAAATAAAGTTTCTCATCAATAAGAATTCCTAAAGGCCTACAACAGACATTCCTGGAAGAAATGAAAGACAAGAAGAGGAAAGGATAACCAGAATGAAAACAGTAAACTCAATTTTGTCCAAATGTAATATAAAGCAGTGCGAACACATCCAACTGAAAATCCAAGTATGATAATTGGGAAAGAGTACATTGCAACATCTGGAACCATTTTTAAAAAAGGATCTGTATTTATCATGGAGACAAATTGCAGCACACAGTGGAATCTTTCTCATCTTGGAACATTTATAATATAATCCACCTAAAATGTGTGAGTAGAAATCATTCAGCACCTACTGCTAATAAAATCCCATAGACTGTAGCCCAGTATGTTAATATGTTAGGCATAAATACCTAACCATAGTGGTGCAGTGGTTAAAATGCAGTACTGCAGGCTACTTCTGCTGACTGCCGGCTGCCTGCAGTTTGGCACTTCGAATCTCACCAGGCTCAAGGCTGATTCAGCCTTCCATCCTTCCAAGGTGAGTAAAATGAGGAGCCAGATTGTTGGGGGCGATATGCTGACTCTGTAAAACCCCTTAGAGAGGGCTGTAAAGCACTGTGAAGCAGTATAGAAATCTTAAGTGCTATTGCTATTGCTATAAATGTCAGGAACAGACACCATTTTGTTCAACAACAAAAGATTGAATATTACCATCATAATAATGAAGCACATAAGTAGTTAGTGAAATATGTTCCTATTGAGCATTTAATTTTGAGCACTCAAACTATCTTTTTCCATTTTTCAATAACACTATTATTCCATTGCTTTAGTTGTCTTTTTTTTACTTTTTACTTTAGGAGTATAACTCTCTATTTCTGGTACAACGAATAAAGAGAAAAGAACATTTACACTTATTTGTAAATGAATAGATTAATGATGAAACACAATGTGATTTACAGCACCTAAAACATGATGAACCACAATATCCACTGGGCTTTGCAGGAAGCACTTTATACAATGAAAATGGAACCAAAGTTTACACTAATTTAATCTCAGATGTGCCATTAGCCTAATATATAATACTTTCCTCTGCAAATGATTACATTTCCAGATAGTGCTCAGCCTAATGAATTTTAATGTGATGCCCATTAAAAGTTGGATTCTTCAAATTGATTATGACCTCTACTCTTATTTTTGAATTGTCCTGAGGCCTTCTTTTTTCAAGGGACTCATTGAACTGTTACAGTGACATGTTGGCATACAATATATAACAGTCACTATTGCATCATCAGGCCTTTTAATAGTTAGCTGCGAAATATTCTCACAACTTCAGTAGACTGAAAAGAAATAATTAAATTACAAAAATACTTAAAGAATGTCTTGTTACCAGAAAATTAACTCAAAGAACATTCCTCTCCACAAATATAGCATCCCATAATATTTAAATCACACTGATCATTGTCAGAAACAGTTCCCTATCAAGAGGTAAAGGGTTGCAGTTTAATTGCTTGTTTTGACTTTGTTTGAAATCTTTGTCTAGCCTAACAAAGAGAAAGATTAGGGGGGAACATGTTAAGTATTTCCAGTGAAGGTTCCTCCGAGCTCGTGGGTTGGTTTCTGAACATTTCATTACCAGGCTAGGTAACATCTTCAACAGACTTTAGGGGATGTCAGTATTCTTCTGTTTATAAGGGCTTCAGGTGTGGGTGTGTAAAATGACGGTCTTGTGATGGGTCAACTATAAGCCATCAGTGAGTCTTGTGAGGTGATAAGGAAATTACATCAGGTCAGGGTCATTGGGAGGTGAACTAGTGGTAGAAGGGTTGCATGGGTTGGTTGTGGGTCACTGCTGTCTGTGGTTGGTTGTGCGGTTGATTTGGATTCTGAGGGGTTCGCAGGTTGGTTGTAGGGTCAATGTGTCTGTTGATGGAATTGTTTGTGGAGTGCCAGGCTTCGATGAACTCATGAGCATGGCGGGTGATAATCTCCTTATCACAAGACCCATCACAAGACTCACTGATGGCTCACAGCTGACCCAGCAGAAAACCCTCACTTGATACACCCACACCTGAAGCCTGTCAGGGTTCCAGCAAATTCTCCCTCAGCCATTCAGCACTCAGAAACCCAGTTATCCAAGTAAGACTTTTTTTAGAGAAACCATGTTGGCACATCTGGAAAAACCTGAATCTGAAGCCCTAGGTTTTTCCCTCCCCAAGAGAAATTCAAAGATCCATCTCCCGGCCATCCCCAATGATCACATGGCCCAATCCACTTCCAGATCAAACGGATGCCTTCCTTCCGGCACTCCTCTTCCATGTGCAAGTTGACATGTCCTTGACTCTCTGGGGAAGAATGTTGTTGTGTCTATACTCCCCTGCTACATGTGAATATCCCCCCTCCCAATTTCCCAGGCACTAAAATGTGGCAGCAGCAGAGGCCTTCTACAAATGTGGCTCCCAAGGCTGACAAAGCCCTTTTAAAAAGAAGAACACTGACACTGACATTCCCTAAACTTTGCTGAAGATGTTACCTAGCCTGGTAATGAAACATTCAGAAACCAACCCACAAGCTCAGAGAACGAACCTTCACCCTCATCCTATACCTGAGCTACAGATATTCACCACTATTGCAAAACTATTTCCAGTGTTTGATTTATCACATGTTGTTTGTAAGCACACTGATAGTTTATGCACCAGAGACAAATTCCTTGTGTGTTCAATCACACTTGGCCAATAAAGAATTCTGTTCTGTTCTTTTTTGTTCTGTTCTAGTCATGCTGTCATAGAGAAGAGGAAATTGACTTATTCTCCAAAGCACCAGAGGGCTGGACAATAAATAAGGTATGGAGATTGTTAAAGAGTGAACAAACCAAAAGTAAGGAGAAATGTTCTGACAGTGGGAACAATTAATCAATGGAATAGCTCGCCTCCCACAGTTATGGGTGCTCCGTCACTGGAAGTTTTCAAAAATAAACTGGGCAACCATTTGACTGGGATGGTATGGGGCTTCTGCCTTCAGCAAGAGGTTGGACCAGAAGATCGCTGAGATCCCTTCCAGCCCTATGATTCAAAGTTCTATGGTCTTCAACCATTAATGTTAAACTATTCAGAATAAATATTACTTTTCCAAGGAATGCAAAACACTGCTTCCATGTATTTAAGACCATACATCTAAGGATCAGGAATTCAGCAAAGCTATGAAGAAGATCAACTATGGTCAATACAAGCAATCATGGTTTTATGGGGGAGGCTGAGTTGTGGAATCAGATTCAGGATTCCTTTCAATGAGTAATAGTTAGACATAGCAGTAAAAGCAGCATTGCCTTTTCAGTACAGCTCACAAATATTAGCAAAATCTAAGCAAGCAAACTTTATTTATTGGGTACGTACAGCCATTAATCAAGCATAGAATATCCAAAAACATTTTGGGCTTGACGCATTTTTTCCCCTGACATAAATCCTACCGACTTTAGTATATACAAGTAAAAATATAGCACTAAGTTTATTTCAGGTGCTCACAGCTTCATTTCTCTGTGTGCAGTGGTTTCAGATCACTTGTCTTCTGCTTCTATAAGACTGATACAGTGGAAATAAAATGTTCTATAACTACTAACCAATCCTCATTAAGTCTTTCTTTGTCTAGGCTGTGGACAGCAATCACAATTTATGCAAACATATCTATTTCTATTGTTGTAATAGTTAGCAGAAAAACTAAATAGGGTGCAGATGGAATTTTTGGCCAGGACAACTATTAGCAACCAGGCTCTTTTTTTTCCCAACATGTAAAAGTAATTAATTCGCCTTGAGTCAGGAATGACATTTTGTTTTGAAAAGCAAACTGCAAAAAGCCAGTAATAAATCATTTATCCTGAGGGCTCAGTATATCCATAGCATATACTGTCTTACAAACAAGTTGCTTTCTCCACGGGTGGAGCTGTCTGGGACTTACCAAGACATATCCTTAAACCCTATACTTCATGCATTAGAAGTCAACCATTAAACATGGAAATAACAAAGAAAAACTTTTCTTGTAATCATGTACATCCATCCTATCTGGAATTATGTAGAGATTTTAACTGATAAACCAGTTTCACATGGCATACGCTTTGACAGAATAACAGAGTTGGAAGGGACTATGGGGGTCTTCTAGTCTAACCCTCTGCTTGGGTAGGAAACCTTATGCTGTTTCAGACAAATAGTCATCCAATCATCATCCTCTTTTAATGACCCCATAATGCTTTGTGGGGGTGGATTCTGCGCAATTGAATGGAGCTGAATGTTTACCAGCCAGATGCCCTTCCTGTCACCAATGCAGAGTTTTTTTCAGCAGATATATTCTCAATAGGCCAAGAAAGACAAACATCTGCCTCTACCTAGGATCGAACTCATAGCCTCCTGATTGTTAGGTGAGAGCAGCACTTCTAGGCCACTGCACCACTCACAAATAGTTATCCAATCTCTTCTTAAAAACTTCCAGTGTTGGAGCATTCACAACTTCTGGAAGCAAGTTGTTCCATTGATTAATTGTTCTATCTGTCAAGAAATTTCTCCTTAGTTCTAGGTTGCTTCTCTCCTTGATTAATTTCCATCCATTACTTATTGTACTGCCTTCAGATGCTGTATAGAATAGCTTGACTCCCTCTTCTTTGTGGCAACCCCTGAGATATTGGAACACTGCTATGGTATCACGTCACCCCCTAGTCTTTCTTTTCATTAACCTAGACATACCAAATTCCAGCAACTGTTCTTTATATATTTTAGCTTCCAATCCCCTAATCATCTTTGTTGCTCAGTCCCCTAATCGTCTTTGTTGCTTTCTTTAATTTTACCTTAGATTACATAGAAACCTAACCACCAAGCTTTGCAAACCATAGGTTATGGCACAGAATTTGGGAAACAGACTAGTAGCTGTTTTCAGTCAATGTGATTAAAACAAACTATGGTCAAAATGTTATGTGTAAAGAGCCAGGCAGGTTCAAATCACAACATTTTCATTTTGATGTATTTCAAACTATGTCTTATTACTATTAGATGATTTTTGTAGGCCTAAACATTTCCACAGCTAGAAATCTACTATACAACTTCAGAAGAAAGACTGAGTCAGAAAACCATACATTTTATTATGCCAGGCCAGTCTAAGTTAAGGAAAACAACTGAAGGTCTGTTGTCACTTTCTATAAAAAGCCATTTACACATGACATTCTTATTACTCCACATCAAAGAAAGATTGACATGTTCAGAAAGGCCAGGAAATATCTGTTATCCCCAGCTCTTCCAAACATGTGAGACACAGCTATCTCTGACAGATAGGCTAACCTTTTGAGTTTGATATAGTTTAGTAAACACTAAAGAGTTATGTCCCTTTATTTCTGGTATTTAGGGGAGAACAGTTTCTTATCTGGCCCAAAATAGAACTGCCCATACAAAAAGAGATAGAAATTTTTAAAAAATGGGAAAACCTCAAGGCTTTGTAAAAGTACATGCTATCTGCAGAAAAAAAACAACTCATAAATTAGGTCAGTGATGGCTGAGTATTCTCAAGAACAACTACTCTTATGCCAGCTTTAAGAATAGTTTAGGACCAGGATACTGTGTAGGAGAGAAATATCTAAACCAGAACAGCGCACTACAGTATTTACAATCATTCTTTTTTATAAATACTAATGGCATTAAACAAGTTTCTCGTTGTTGTCTTTAGTCTCCCACCTCTTGTGCTGAATCACTTCCCGGTTGTTGCGCCTGCAGTTTGAGTCATCCATTCCTCCTCTCTACTTTCTCTACTCTCTGTTTTAGTTTTACATGCAACCATGAGGTGACTGTTTGCGGTGCCTAGGCCACAAGAGGTATTTAAAGGAGGTCTTTGGTGAAGAGAAGGGTATGAACCACTGCTCTAAAGACTTAGTTCCTCTACTCCCAATACTGGCAGAGTAATCATAGGCATATCAACTGAAAAGCAAACCTCATTAAATTAACAGGGGGTATTTGGAGGAGGAGATCTAACATAAATCACCAACATAAAGCTCGTCTTCTAGGCTTCATGTGACCCTGGAAAGACTTGGACATGGTCTCTTGGGTTTGTCCAAAAGTTTGTTTCCCAACATACTTACTGAATTGCCCCTGTAAAATGGACTTCCAAGTCTTCTCCTGTTCAGGCACCCCAAAAGGATTCCATAATTAAAGTGATAGACTAAAATAGAGAAGACTTTATATTACTAAAACTCTCATCATGACCTTTACCTGGGCAAAGTAGTTCATCAGAGGGCAGCAATTTTGGAACAAAGATACCTCAAATTGGCTAACTTACACAATGCATCCTAAATCCAGGATGTATAACTCCGGACGCAGTGAAATTGGGGAAGTTTTGGTGCTATAGGCTGCTGCTGCTGCAGTTATGTGATCTTCATTTTAATGTTTGATGACCATTTCCATTTACTTATTCTCCCATTCAACAGCAGCCAGGGAAGGGAAGAGAAGGGAAGGGAAGGGAAGGGAATGGAATTCCTGATGCTGTCTGTCAATTTCAAACAAAAAAAAATCAATGGGGAAGCTGACAGGAAGTCAGAAGTCGTTCCTTCTCCTACTGCTTTTTTGCTCATCTGTTATCATTCTGTTTCTCTTTTTGAACCAAGGTACCTACCTCAAATGGACTAACATATAGAATGCATCCAAACTTTGGGATCCATAACTTCACTGAAATTGAAATTTGGCACATTTTATGAAACATTTTATGGCATAAAAATATTATAAAACAGTCTATCTCATAATGCAAACATTTCCTGTGCTGCTTTATCATACAAATATGATAAAATATTTCCTGTGCTGATATTTGACTGTGCTATGTAGTACAATATGGGCTATTTTCAAGGCAGATCTCTGAATGTATCCCACCTTTTCCAGTGAAGGCAGTACATCAGAAGTTCCGTTGAAGGCATTGAGGAATCTGGTAAGGTAATATGGATCACAGGTTACACAGTAAAAATTAACAAGAAAATGCTTCCATTATTCAGTTCTTGCCAATGTAACCAAGGATTTTATCTTCTCGTGGCAGTGCTCACACCTGAATGATATCTATCCAGACAATTTATTATTATTCAGAAATATTTTGAGTTGTCAGACCAATTTGTCATAAGTTTCTGCTGCAAGAGAATTTTATAGCATGCCTGAGTCTAAAAATTTCTTAAGTCATAGTATGGACTAGATATTATTTACCTTTGGCTTATTTTTTATTAATCTGTCTGATCCTTCAGACCTTGTAATCTCTAGAAAAAACTTCATAAACAGGTTCAAATGGAAACACACATTTTAAAATATTAAAGTAAACATGCATATTGTATACAGAATAGATTTAGAATTAAGAAGCAAGAACCTCTTGAAGAGTTTCCCTCGCTTTGCATGATTTCACAGATCGGAAATGAGGATGCCTTATTTTAAATGTTGCATATCCTTCTTTACATCCCAATATCATAATTTTTATCGTGTCCTGAGTTGTATAGTTTTGCCTGTTTGGCATGAAACTATATAAAATTGCTATCTATGTGTATCTATCTATATGTATCTGCTTATCTATATGTAACTGCTTTCTAACCAATTTTCCAGCACATCTTTCTTTTGAAGAATCGCCTTATTCATAAAAAATTGCATGGTCTTTATATATATATTGCAAATAAGATGCTACTCATATTTTCACCACCTGTAGTTCAAAGAAAATTTCAGCCATCTGGTATAAACGGCATTTTCTGATTTTTTCTTCTCCAATAGTTAATAAAATTAAATTTCATAACTGTTTTGCCTGGGTGAAATTTGCCAGTCCCATTCTTTCTTGCTGTTTTATTTTTTTAGCTCACGCCTGTCTTTAGTTCATACTGGAGATCTGGAAAATCCCACTAGCTTATTATTTATCCTATTGCTATATTAGGCTTGTGCTTCTTGAATGCATGTTTATCACTTTAATACTTCCTTGGAATTTTTACCATTTAAAGATAATGCTCCAATGTCTTCTACCCTATTCTTGATTTCTCTAATTTGATTAACTTTACCCTAGAAGTTATTATAATCATAAAATGATGTACAGAGAGCTATGTGAGTCAGCTTCATTATTAAGAACATTGCATTTGAGATAGAAGAAATTTTACTTGGAGTAAACCGTGTGAATCAACTAATTTTTGGCAAAAGGAACATCAAAATTTGCAAAGGGACTGTTTCATATCATATTATTATATACATTTGTTCAAACTGTGCAGCATATAAAATTTCATGATCAAGAAATGTACTTGCAGTTTTGTAATAATACTTATTCAAAGAACTACATCTTCCTAGTAAACACTATTTTGTTTCCATGCAATACAATTTATTGGCAGTTGTCCTGGGAAGAGTGGGAAGGAGATCAAAGAATGTTAGTGAGAGAATGGGCGGGGCTTCATAGCAGCGGCACGGGATCCCCATCGGCTGTTCCGATGGGGGGTTCCGAATTCGAGCGTGGAGAGGGGTCTTCGGACCAGAACCGTCTCGGAGGGACGGTGAGTAAAGTGGCTCCATCCGTATC
>JANHFL010009998.1:9083-25300 GCA_032468155.1 Oxyrhabdium leporinum | reverse complement strand
ACCACTTCTGAAAACCCTTGCCAAGAAAACTGCAGAGACTCATTCAAGCAATCACCAAGAGTCACCAATGACTCAAAGACACCCCTCCCTCACCAATGACTCAAAGACACCCCTCCCCCCAAATGCCCAGTATATTAACAAAGGATTGGCCCATCCCGATTACATTATATCCCTCATTGCTGAAATAAAGACAATCTTTCCATTTTCAAAAAGCTTCCTAAGATTATGTGTGACATTTCTGACCAAGGGTTGGTTGGTGTTTTTTTTTTCATTTTTAACACTTAAGAGGTGAAGTCAAGAGCGTAATAATTATTCTTCCCAATTAAATCTGAATAAATTGATTACTCATTTATGATGCTATTGTGTATTTTCAATCTCTTCATTAATTTGTGGTAAACTCATCTAGTGGTACACATTTGCCACTACAGCTCAAAGCCACAGCCCTTCTTTTACAATTTATTTCAGGCGAAAGATTTCTAAATTACTTATAAGCCTTCTTTTGGGTGGATAGTTATCATAACTTAATGATACCCTTTGGGGATTAAAAACACTTATCTCTGGATCATGACTTGTGATATCCCAGGGGGGTGATTATCTTGGGAAACCCACAATTCTGCCATGCCTAATTGCTTAATTATTATAGCTGTGAGTTTGCATTGCTACACGGGAGCTCAGGTTATGAGTTGGCACTTCTGTGAAGATGCTGTGCTTGGAGTCCTTCTGAAAATACAGCAAAAGCTACTCTTAGCTGATTTGCCAGGCAAAACAACTGTGCTTGCAAATGCATCTCCCAATTTCTGAAATATTTAGAAAAAAATATTAAAGGAATGCTGGAGAATGCGAACATAAAGTGACACTTATTACTATTACGATTACGATTACTACTACTACTACTACTATTATTATTATCATCATCATCATCATCATCATCATCGTCGTTATTATTATTATTATTATTATTATTATTATTATTATTATTGTTGTTGTTGTTGTTGTTGTTGTTGTTATTGTTATTATTGTTATTATTTTTATTATTTTTATTATTGTTATTAAGCAACTGATTGTATTGGCATCAGCAGAAAGACAGCCAGTCTTCAGGACAGGTGGCAGAAAAAGCTTACCTATGGTAAAAGTCTGTAGAGATTCTCAGTCATCCAGGTCATGGTTGTCCCAAAAGTGCTTTTTTAGGAGGAAACTGGACTTTCTTGTTTTTTTCTTTTGAAGATGTTTTCCTTCTGATCCCAGAAGCTCCTTCAACTTGGACAGGATAGTGGGGAATGGAAGGATTTCCCTTCCCTCTCTGCAAGGAATATAAATCCTTCCATTCCACATTATCCTGTCTGAGTTGAAGAAACTTCTTGGATGAGAAGCAAAACGTCTTCAGAAGAAAAAACAAGAAAGTCCAGTTGCCTCCTGAAAAAGCACCTTTGGGACTACCTCCATGTTACTGAAAAGTGGAAGTTTGCAAATGTTGGATGTAATGAGTAGGGTCATGATGGCAAACCTATGCCGTGCATGCCAGAAGTGGCATGCAGAGCCATCTCTCTGGGCGGGCCAGCCATCACCCGTTGCTCTTCCGGGTTCCGGTGTGTGCATGAGCGCCAACCAGCTGGTCTTTGCTGATGTGGGAGCACAGGAAACCAGAAGAGCAGCTCCCTGGAACTCATCATGCGCTGGCTAGCTGGTCTTTGCGCATGCCTGCATGTTCTAAACTGGACGCATGTACGTGCCGGGAAGCTAAGCTTCAATTTCTGGCGCTCCTGCGTGCGCGCACCAGGGAGCTGTTCTTCTGGTTTCTGGCACGCGTGCGTGCACACACTCTCATTTCAGCACTTGGTGCCAAAAAGGTCCTCCACCACTGGGGTAGGAGGTCTATACAGCAGCCAACAACTTTACCGCTGCATTTTGCATGAGGCAGCCCAACCTAGAGTGCATTATAAATAAAAATAAAAGTAGCTAGGCTATGGAGTCCTATGGAGTATTTTCTGAACTTGCTTGTGTTCTTGTAGACATTTAGTTACACAACTAGGTAACATCTTCAGTGCCGTACCTGCCTCAGGAAGGCACAGTTATGAAAAAGCCTAAACTGTCACTATCAATGAACAATGCAATCAGATCTTGAAAGAGCAGGTGATTAAGTTGTCAAATATTCAACTATAGATTGCATTGGGTGTTTCATGCCAGCAATTCACTTTCTGCCTAAGCCATTTCACAAGATTGTCATATGGAGAAAAATGGAGGCAGGAATTCTCCATGTGCATTGTCTTCAGTATAATAGTCACCCTGAGCTGTTGGCCTTCTATTCTCAATCATCTTTACTTATTTTCTATTTTATGTATTAGATAGATTAATAACATTTCCAATAGCTCCAGAGCAGTTTACGTGGAGCTGAGGATTCTTCCTTTTTATCTCCACAATAAAAATCCTGAGAGATATGTCAAGAGTCAAAATGACTGGCCTGGTGAATTTCTATAGCTAAGGATAATCTCCTCAATCTCAAACATCTTAACCACTCTGGTTCTTTCACAGAAGTGATAATAGGATAAATAGTTTATTTATTTTTATTAAGATTTTTAATACAGCCTTTAATATTTTATAAATAACTCAAGATTGTGAATGTATATAGTATTCTTTCCTCCTCTACTTTATCTCAGGGTTGGACTGAGAGAGAGTGACTGGCCCAAAGTCATCCAGCTGGCTTTTTGTGGTTAAGAAGGGACTAGAAATCCCTGTGTCAGGGTTGCAAGTAACAATCCCAAAGCAAACAAAACTCTGACACTGGTAGATTCCTAAAAGAATATGTCATATTGGCACAGTTCTGGTGAAAACCTGCTCTGAAGGTTCCTGTGGTTTTCACCAAATTAAAATTAAAAGTTTTTCCCCTTCCCCAAACAATCAATCACATGGTGCAATCAGGGTGTCATCCGGTTGCCTGGTAATGTCACTCCTCCTCTCTCCCTGACCAGGGGTGAGAATGTCTTTGGTTCCCAAGATAAATTATTTTGTTTTGGCTACAAGATCCCAACTATCTCTATTCCACCCTCCCTATCTCTCCACTCCTGTGTGGCAATGCTGAAGCTCCAAAATGGCCCCCGCCAGGTCAGTTTCAGAGTTGACACCCTACTTTTTAGGCTGGTGCCTTAACCACCAGACCAATCTGGCTCTTGGAATAACTCATCATTTGTAATTTAAGATAATAATTTCTTGCTTTTTATTCTCAGAAGACTTTGTTTTTAATGTAGAATATGGTAGAATATAACTTTCCATGATTTATAAACTGTATTGTTATCATCAGTGGTAATTATTGTATTACTATAACTGTGTTATCCTTCATAGCAATGTTGCACTGTTGAGTGACTCACCTTCAGTTTCAATGCCAAAAACATTTTCATTGTGTCTATACACCACTCTTCTTTTCTTGAAATTTCTTCTTTTCCCTTTTTTGAGGAGTCCACCCTACTATCCAAGCATTCCTTGGTCTTTCCTATTATCTCAATCAATTCATCATTCTTTTATATATTTGTGTTCTGATTCATTCCTTGTTCATTCTCTTTTTACCACAAAACACTTTAATGCACTTCTATTTGAGACATACTTGTGCCTATTTGACCTGATCTCTTCTTGTTGTATTATACACACTACTAAAATATTCCATTCCCCTACTTTTACTTTTCCCTCACATTTATATCAACACCCCAATGTCAGGCCCAAACAACTTCACACAAAAGATGCCAGGCACTTTTCTTTATTTATTTTAGAAGATTTATATGGCTGTTTGCATTGAAATCATCCTGGGCAGCGCGCAAAGCAATTAAAGCAATCCCTCCCCAACAATCAGAATAAAAATCAACAAAGACTATAAAACTCTATAAAAACTCATGGCACCCTAGGGCAGTGCCGTAGTTCACATATTCATCTTCCAATATGATATATGCCATCATCTGTCAGCAGTGCCTCTCTGAATACATTGAACAAGCAGGTTCAGATGTTGTGATCCACTCACCAATTCCCACTGAATTCAATTTACTTGTATAGTTCCCCTAACATACTTAACTATAACTAAGTGCATAGAAGCACTTATATAAACAGATATTTTCATTTATATTAAGAAGCATTTGTTCCTCACAACAGATCACATGCTACTTACCACTCCCTACCAGCATTTGTACGCCTTAAAATGTCTTTTTTTTAAAAAAAAAAAAGAAGAAGGAAGGAAGGAAGGAAGGAAGGAAGGAAGGAAGGAAGGAAGGAAGGAAGGTGTTCAGTACATTGTGGTTTCATACCTTCATAGATGGATTTAGCAATGGTCTCACCTATTCTGGCTTTAAGAACCTTAACAACTATGGTCTTAACTGTTGGTCTCACAAAATGTGTGATAACTGTACTCTTTTAAACCACTTTCTCTCTAAATCAGAACTGAAAACAATTTCATAAAACCTCCTCACCATCTGTATAGTATTTTTTTTTTAAGAAACTGGGAGATTTCATGGAAAGAGAATGCAGAGAGAGAGAAGGTCCCTTTGAAATGTCCATTCGAGTTGGGCAGAATCAGTTATGGTAAGGTGATATTTGAAGCAACTTGCTACTGTACTATCTGAAGTGTTTTAGGTGATAACCAGCCCTTTGAATTTTGTCCAGATGTCTATTTTAATACTTGAACAATCTTCAACTTGATGTTAACTTGCAATCTGACTGCTGCACTCTGCACCAGCAGCAGCTTCCAGGTCCCCACCAAAAAGCAAGCCCACATATACTTTATTACAGTAGTCCAGCTGAATGATGATCAGGGCACTAGTTGCCAGCAGAAGGGCCTCCTGCTCCAAATAAGATTGTAACCTCTGGGCCAGCCAGAGCTTGGAAAAGAACCTTAGACATGTCTTCCACGGGTTGTTTTTGTAGAAAGACTAGGAGTTTCTAGTCATCAACTCCTTTTTTTCCCCCAGGGGATGTGTAAGACAGCCATGAATACTTATATAGCCAAAATTTCCAGATTTTGTAACTATTTATTACTGAATTCTTGATAAAGGTTGTGCTAGACATAGTAGACTCAAACTTTTTATCAGTATCAGAACCTAACATAGCCTTTGATCCTTGTAGATAACTTTGGATCTTCTGATCTTTGGCTATTACTCAAACAGGCAATCAGTAGAAGAATATCCAAGATTTCTATGTCTTGAAGACACTGTTCTATAAGCTGTTCATATAAATGAACAGTTGTGAGGCTAAATCAAAGCATTAGTTGTTTATATTAAGAACAGGTCTGCATATACACTGAACGCTGAGTTGCTTTAACTATGGTTTAATAAACAGGACTAGTTATATCATGAAATATGGACAGAATTCTGCTACTTAATAGTCACCTGAGACTGCTGAATGAGAGAGAAAAACAAGACAAACGGTGCCCCACTTCTAAAATGTATGCAGGAACCATGCACATATCCACATAATTGAAAAATTCATCTATGTTGGCAGTTACTGTTCTGCCCTGGAATTCATACAGTTCCCAATGAAGGAAAGCTGTAGATATATCTTAGCCACCCAGCATTTCCTGGTTTTTAAGGATCTTTAATAAATTATCCAGTAAAGTAAGCTAAACCAAAATATATGTTAGCCTATTTCATTGGTATTTTGAGAATGAAATTAAAGAGAGAAAATGGTGATTCTATTTTAAGCATAAACAGGTGGGTTTTTCCATTGCTTTAAATAATTGATTATTAAATACCGTTGACCACAACATGAATAAATATGACTTAATAAGTATGATTTATGGGGATAATTGGTTTATATTTGTGCAAAGTACTATATTATTTAGTAAAGGTGATATTGACAACTATGAAAAAAAATAATGTATGGAGACACCTTTCAGAAAAATAAATGAAGACGTCAACCTCTTCATTTTTTTGTTTATCTTACTCTACAATGTAGAAGAAATGGTAGAATCTGGGGAAGGAGTTAAAAGAGGGATCAGACTAGAACTTTACATAGCCATAAGTGGACTAAGTCTAGCCCTCCTTGAATTTCATTGACCCTTATTTTGCCAAGTAAGTGCTGCTTGTAAAATGAGAAAATTCCTGTAATACCGATGAATCAGTTTAATTCGACTTTCATCTGTGAGCATGGCAACAAAGAGCTGTCTTATCTCCTGTTAGTACACTGCATGGTAAAATGAATTCTGAATGTAAACCAACATGGCAGCCCTTCCTTTCTCTTTTCCTTACCTTCTCAAAATTTATCACAGTTAATCTGCCTTTTTCTAATTCATTCTCAGATGACAGTTTATTACTATGCTTTGTTTTTACAGAATTTTCCTAGGTGCTTTCAAAGATGGAATAATAGACTCAGTCACACTAGATTTCAATAGATTTGTGTGAATTCTAATTACAATAACATCATAACAGCTAGACATGCACGTGATATCACAACATCAGCTCACCCTTTCATACAAAAATGTAATAATGACCATGGATAGATTATGCCTGCCCCACAGAAATTGATGCAGACTTTTACTTTAAGTCAATCAAAATCAAAAGATTATAGCATCAACAAGTTGTGAGGATGAGGGTTCATTCTCTAGGCTTGTCGGTTGGTGTCCCTAAGCTCCGCTGAAAATGTTACCTAACCTGGTATCAACATGTTTTGAAACCAACCCACAAGCTCAGAGAATGAACTCTCACCGTCATCCTACTCACAAGCTTCAGATATTCACCACTATTGCAAATCAACAATGTGTTGTTGCCAGTGGTTATTGGCACAATGGATCCCATACTAAAAAATCTTGGAGGGCTACTACACTGATACATTATGACATCCTAGATTTTGGGAAGAACCTGATGCTTAGGAAAGCCAACACCAGCTAAAGAACTGGTAGCTGTGATTTCACATTTTTGTATATAATAATAACTTGAACACCATCAGCATTGTCAAAATTGACCTTTGGTCAACTGCAAAAGGCAGCTTGACTTGGAACAGCTTATATCGTGTGACAATACCTTTAAACATCAAACGACATTTGCCTAACTTAGGTCCTTGGGAAGGATTTGATGGGGAATAAAAATGTCAAATACAGTCTAAATTTCTGGCTGACTTTGAAAACAACAACAATGACGACAACAACAACAGCAATAATAATTGCATCACACCTGTCCTCTCTAAGAAATCTTTGTCAGACTTCAGCCCCAAAAGGGAAAGTACATTGTATTCACAGTAAAGCTGACTCTTATGTTACAACCACATTTGCAATTTGTTTCGCATGAAGAAATTGGAGATGGCATTGGTAATGGGCAAGAGACATTAGCAACAAGGATTGTACTCTATTAACTTTCAATCTAAGCAAGACAATTGTTTGATTTGTGTCCCAGTCTCTCTGCACAAATGACTCCGTTCTCTCCTTTACCAGTCAACTGGCACACTTTTGAGTGCTGGAAGCCACACAGGAACAGGGATAGCTTAATCAATTATACTGCACTCAGTTCTTTGAGTCCTCATATCACTTGAAAAAGCCTTTCCCATATACTGTTTTTGATGTATTTCCTCCCTTTGGAGAAAATAAAAGGAAAAAAAACCCCCTCTGATGGCATGATTGGAGACAATGTTATCATGATCAGGTTGAGGCAGATCATAGCTATCATTGGATCAAACCAATTTCAAACCATCCTCTACCTTCCCAGTGTAACCATAGCAGAAGAAAACCAAAGTGACCACAGAGTTGGAATTCCTAGAGATGTGTTAAATTTTAAGGCCCTCTATGAAAAGTCATCTTGATTACGGACATAGAAAGATTTAATCCTCTGCAAAGTATTGCACATGCCAGAAGGAGTTACTTGTTTAAAAAGTGGGTTATTTCAACTTCCAACAACAGTGGATAAGTTGGGTGCTAATTCCTTCCTTCCAGGGTCAATTACCCTGATTAATTAACTTAGTTTTTGAGTTTTCAGACAACACTTACTCTCTTTGTCCTTTACTCAGGTAAGTTGTACAAACAGGATGTCTGAATATGTTGTGATCTCACTGTTACAATAGATCAATGTTGTTCAAATTTGGCAACTTTAAGGCGTGTGGACATCAACTCCCAGAATATCCCAGCCCAGGAAATTCTGAGACTTGATGTCCACATATCTTAAAGATGCCAAGTTTGAAAAAAAACCTGTGCAATAGATGTATCTCCAGATATTTTTTTCCTTGGTGGCTGTTAACAGAGAAAGCATAATATTGGTGTATTTCAGCATCAGTGATATCATTTCTTCTCTGTGCAGTTCAAACATCAATATTCTGTCCTATTTTTTGGTAGACAAATGTAATCATGATCATAACACATTTTGTACACAAAGATTGCTTTCACCGAACAGCTATCCTGGTTATGGATTTAACCCAGTTTCTGCGCTTCTCTATTACACTGATCAACATTGTCCACACTGGATAAATCTGAAAATAATAATGAAGCACTCCTCCCAATAAACGTAGTTTAGCATGTTAAGCCATGTAGCCATTTAGCTGTTTAAGCGTGAATATATATATATATATATTTATTCATAAGCATTTTGAATACAGTGTATCATCAGGACATATAGTTAGCAGAAAAACGGAAAAAAGAAAAGACAAACAAAAATATTGATACATATACTAACAATAGTACTGGTATAACAGACTAATTTTCTCTTTATATTAGCTTCTTTTCTTCGTTACTTATATTGGCATATTCATAATTATAAACCATCTTTATATTTAATTTCATACATAACATTTGTTTCTCTTTATCTAATTTCTACCTCTTATTTCTAACCATTCATAAAATCTATTCCATGTTAAATAGTAATCTGTGTCTCCTTTGCCCTTTACTTTTAATGTCAGTCTGTCCATCTCTTCACAGTCTAGTATTTTCCGAATTACGTCCTCATCTGATGGTGTGTTCATGTTTTTCCAATATTGTGCAAATACAATCCTTGCTGCTGTCAATACATACAAGACTAAATACATAATCCCTTTATCATAGCCTTCTGGCATTATACCCAACCAAAATATTTCTGGATTCTATATGTTGCTTATCTTATCTTATTATCTTTTCCAACCATGTATGTATTTTCGTTTAGTATTTTTTTGCTTTCACACATGTCCACCACATATGATAATAAGTGCCTGCAGTCTGATTACATTTCCAACAGTTGGCGGATGTATTGCTAATCATTTTTGCCAATCTTTCTGGTGGTAGATGCCACCTATAAAACATTTTATAGAGATTTTCCTTATATGCAGTAGCCATTGTCAATTTATAGTCCCTATCCCTGTTTAAGTATGTAGTATGAACATAGCAACTAAGATTGCCAAATAAAAATAATTTACCTTGTAGAAAGTCTGGATGGTATAATAAATAAAAATGAAACACTAGGAAAATGTGCATACAGCTAAACAGAATAGGAGTAAAATATTAGGATTGTTGTGTAACAGAGTCTCATAACTCCTACAATGGCTAGCAATCTTAGAAAATAGTTCAGTTCTTCTTCTAAAAACAACAGGGAAACAATGGTGTTACTGAGCCACAGGAGTATACCATATAATCTCAGGGTACCTTGATCAAATACTCCATTTCAATTTAGGGGTGAATAAGCAAGATTTTCCTCTGTGGCTCTTAGTCTCATAAGCAAGATGTCCAACCTGGGCCTTGGCTGTTCACCAAACACAATTGGAAATGACAGCTAACCTTGACAATGGTGTAGCCCAGTTTGCTTGACAGCAATTTATTGGTTTGCTGCGGCTGCTTTTTTCCCCTTTTTTTCTTTTAACCCTTCTCTGTTCCTCCCTCCACATTTTTCCCAGAAGAATTGGAGGCTAACAATCCTTGATGGATGATAGTAGCCTTCTTTCCCAGCAGCACATTCTTCATCTAAGGAACAGCACATTTTGTTCATGGAAGTTGCGGTAGAAATGAAGAGGTTTTCCTTTCCAGTCAAGGCTGAGGCTACAACTCAGAATTGCAATATTGTACTTTATTTGGTAGGATGCAGTCGGTAATCCCATTGTTGTTGTTGTTGTTGTTAGTGTAATCTTTGAGCAGAAAGTTTGCATTCATTAGCTTGCAGGATAGCAATTAGGATTCAGGCCAAACAAAGAATCAATATGATGTCATGTCTAGACAACATGTAAATTAATATGAAGGCAACTGAGTTACAAGTACTATACTAATACAAATTAATCTGAATTAAATTTAATCCAGAGTTATTAACTGATTAAATGTGGCTGTTGGTAGCTACAGGGTGCTGCTTTCCATCTGTGTTTATTAGGAGCACCACTTAATCGCTGAGTCTGAATGGGGAGATATTTAAAGCACATGTCAGCTTAGGTTGCCTCTGTGCATTCAGTGGAAGATCCAGAGATGCAAAGCATTTTAAAGATAGGGGAGGGGGGAAGCCTTCTTTGGGGTTTTATCATTAGCAAGGGTTAGAGCAATGCTTCATCTTTTCATCTCCATGGGTAGGTAATGCATAGAGTCAGGCATAACATAAAGGAAACAGAAAGGCTGGGAGAGGAAAAAGCCTTAAAATATTGCTGTTGTGTCATTACGCAATGAACGGATCACCTGTTGCCAGGCATAAGGATATAAGTGTCTGATGTTGACCCTTCTCAGTCAAAACTGTTTACATTTCAGAGTGGGATAGTTGTTAATGTAAACATGAGATGGGCAGATTTGTCTCCTGAAATTAAGAAAATGTCAGCCATGGCTGTCAAACTGAGTCAAATATATTCAGTTCAGAGTTATCTTCAAGAAATGGGAATTTGGAGGAACAATAATACATGGCATTTGGCTGGCCATTCTGGGAAACCTGTTTCCAATTTATTTTATTTCAGCCACCATTGTGAGCACAACCTTACAGTCCCTTGATCCAATCCCCATTGGAAATCTAATGACAAGCAGTCTGAACTAAAGATCCCCAAAACTTCATTGTTACGTGCCATTTACACCACTCCCTCCTTGATCAACAAATTCAAACTTCATTCCCATGATTCCTGCCTGAGCACCGCTTACACCGTTGCATGGAGCCCTTTTCTTCCTGCTTTCTTTCCATCCATGAATTAGCTGTCCAAAAGCTCTCTCTCTCTCTCTCTCTCTCTCTTTCTCTCCCCCCCCTTTCTCTCTCTTTTCCTCTTAAAAGTTTTGATGAGCTTTGGAAATCTATTATGAATCTATCATATAGGACTTCTGGCTGTTAATTACAAACTTTTTGATACCCCAACCAGGGTCACTGCATTGTATGGACTCCTTTATAGACATCCCACTCAGGGCCTTAATAACAGAAGCTGTCATGACCGTGGTCTCTGCCTAGCTTGAAGTCCTAAACACTTCTGACAAGCTGCAGCTCATTAAGGGCCAGTCATTTTGCTGAAACGTCTATCAGCTCTCAGGGATGTTCCAAGATGAATAGGACCAAAACAATAGTCCCATTTGTTAGGCAGGAGCTTCTCTAATGCATGATGAGACAATCAAGCCAAGCCGTCTTCGGCACAAAGACATAATTAATCAAATGGACAAATGGTTCAAAAATGGTCCTCCTCTGTTCAGGAGTGGACAAAGCGTTACTATGGAAACATTGGCGTTTGCATCATGGTTAATGACCATTCTGTACAATGAAGTTTCTCCTTTCCTGCCTCTCTCCACTCCCTCCTCCCCCCCCAAAAAAAAACAATATGATCCAAACAAGACAGTAGGAGTGTGGGGGGATGGGACAGAGAAACTCCACCAGGAGGGAACGTGTGTAGAGAAAAAACAATTTTAATAAAGAAATTTAAGCATTATGCTTTAGGATGAAGAATGGGCCATGCTCAACTTTCATGTGATGGCGTGATGCCTTTATTTCGAGGGATCTTTTGATCTATCATAGAAATGATGCTTTTTCTGAAGCGATGGTTAGAAGGTGTGGTGTTAGAATATACTTAGGAAACACTTTCCACTTAGAAACAACTTAGTGAAAAGGACTTTGAGGATGGACCCTTTGTGGTATAATAAACACAGTATTACAGTCCACTTTTTCATTAAGGGATAACCTTGTATTTTAATGTCTTTTCCCAACATTTGGGCATCCCAATGTTTCCTCAGCTTATGAAAAAAGTAGCTTTATTTCTCATATTACTCTTCCATTTATTGTATTTATATGTGAATAATAATTAGAGTTGCATTGGGTCCTATTTGTCTCCCATTTCAACACCCCACCCCTGAGAAACTGTTTCTCTTTCCTCCTGCAAAGCTCTTTAATGGCACAACAAAACGGCTTAAAGTATTGGGGAAGTTTCTAGAGCAGTGGTGTCCAAACTTGGCAGACATACTGCCTGGGGAATTCTGGGAGTTGAAGTCCACAAGTCTTAAAATTGCCAAGGTTGGACACCCCTGCTCTAGAGCAAATATGAGGCTCTTAGAGCATACTGAAATTAAAGCTGAAGTGTGCTTGCATTGTATCGATGTAAGTTATATTCTTAATAAAATGATTCTTACTGAACAGAAATGCTCTTGTTTATTTTTTCATCTTTGTTTTCCAATTCTGTTATGGTTCTTTATTCGTTTCAGTCCTTCTCCTTTCATTACTACAGAGAAGTTGAGCTCATGTATACATTTACTAGTAAACCTGCATTCCAAAGTAGGTATTGTCAACACATACTAGCTAAAGTCTTAAGTGTCTGAGTGTTGGCTGGGTGTAAGTTATCGTAACAAGCTGTTTACTACTGCTGCTGCTGCTACTACTACTACTACTACTACTACTACATATTACTTCTTCTAATGTTTGAATCTGACATTAGCTTCAGCAATAGTATCTTGATTTTCAGACAGAGTTTAATAAACCTTGCTGTTCTCTGCATTCGATCATTCCTAAACCTAATGAAGTGAATTTCTACTTCCTGCACATTATTTTCAAGCCTAATTTAAGCCTTTACATCAGATGCTCCCATCTACACCTTCTGCAGTATTTTTTTTTTATTGTTCTGACACTTGATAGATGTTGGAACTAAACTTCTGCAAAAGTGAATGCGCTATAGAATCCATAAGTAATACTCATAAGGTCCTGCAGCTCATGTTAGTTTGGACGGAGTTGGATGCCAATCCTAGGTTTTGAGCATTTTCAATCTTAAATCAAATTCTTTTTTAAAATACACTTCCAACCATGTCACCTAATCACGATTCAAGTGCTGAACCACTGGCATGTATTTATGCCAGTTACAGTGTCCTGAGGTCCTCTGCAACTTTCTGACAAGCAAAGTCAATGGAGAAGCCAGATTCATTCAACGACTGTGCCGGGAAAGGTAATAAAACAAAGCAAAACTCAGTGAACAACTGCCTTGCTTAACAGTGGAAATTTGGGACTCAGATGTGGTCGTAAGTCGAAGACTACCTGGGTATCCCATATCCATGTCTTCAAACTTTGATTTGAAAAAGTTATTTTCCAATCTGTGCCCTCTTAAGCCCTTTAGAATGGAAGGTCATTGGGATATTACTTTATTCTAGTACCGTAGCATCCCCAGCTCCAATTGGCTAGAGTGCCTGGCTCACCCTGCCTTCCTTGGCAGCCATTTTATTTTGGAGCTCCTGAACTAGCAGCTATCTTTTTTTTTTCTTTTTTAATGAGCTCAAGCAAAGAATGGCTCATGAAATCACTGGACCATCTTCAACCCTAGAAGCGTCATTCAGTCATGACAACTCCGAGTGGGCACTACTGAGTGAAGGATGCTCCCCTTCCTCTACCTACTTTAAAACCCGCCACCCTTCACCTTTTTATTTTATGTTATTTTTAATCTTTTAAGTTGCAAAGTGGGAAACATTTGCTACTCGGTTGCTCTGAAGTTGAGCTATTAGTTCACCCTTTCTCTAAGGTGCTCATAGACTGGCAGAAGAAGGAATGAAAGAACAAGCTCTTTTCTGTTGCTTTGGTTACTGTAGCATCAGAACAACGATAGACCCTTAAAGGACAAATAAACAAATCAAAGAAGTTAATGTGGGAAAGGTGGACTACGAACGCATCCATGTGTGCAAACGTCTGGGAAACCAAAGGAAAGGTCCAGAGACTGGCGGGAAAGGAGGAATTCTTACAGGGTGAAAATTCATACAGGAGCCACTCGTATAATGAGGGTTGTCTTCCCTGAGTTGATGGGAAGCATGGAAACCACCAGCCAGGATTTGCAGTGGCTACAGTGTGGACACAGTCTGGACCCATTGCAAACACACTGTAGTCTGGATTGGAATTGCTGAAGGTGGTTTAAAAACTAGCCAATTGTAGCATGGGCTGCAGTGGCAAATTGCTTTTAGACTGCTTTGAAGGGATTGGAGGATAGAAACAGTTCCTTAGGAAAATGCCCTTTCTATATGCTTTTGTGAGTGCAGCTAGACAGAGATGATCTCCCTTTAGTTTTCAGTTCTCAGACTTTTCCATTCAGCCCACCTCTTGTTACCTGAATATTCTGGTTACACTCCCCAGCACTTAAAGGAGTCTTGCACGGTACGTATTCGTAAAGCAAATCAGTTGTTTCATGCTTACTGATATATTCTGTTTTATGACTTTAAAGAAAAAAAAATCAGCTCCAGGAATTAAGAAGGTCTCAGTGCGATACAACTGATAATAACAAGACTGGATTATGCAGTGCTTATCTTCTGGTTTCATTACATTGCGTGCTAAGGGCATGAATAAGACAATTTCCCTGTGGTGCTCTCTGTGGCCTTTTATTTCCGAATTCTATTGTGTCTAAGTTCCTTCTAATTTTAGCACCATATCATGTGGAAAACCTTGAAGTGGAAATTCACCTGATTCGGTTCAGATGGGGGAAAAAGCATCAGGAAAGTAGGATATGGAAACCTTGACAAAAGGTAAAGAAAAATTTGGGTATGCTGAATAGAAGACTCTGCAGGGGGGATTTCTAACTTAATTGTTTTATACGCATCTGCTATTCTGCATTCCCAGCAGGCTGCACTGGAGAGAGACAGACAGGCAGACAGACATGATGTGAGGTGGAGTAGGGGCAGAGCAACACAGGATAATCTAACAGGATAACTGTAATAATCTGACAGGATAACTTTAAGGATTAAAAAAAGGATAATTTTAATTCTAATGTCTTATGTTTCAATGCCCGGTGTTTTAATGCTTGGAACTTTCTAATTGTTTTATGCAAATGGAACAGTGAGATGGGTGGCACATAAAGTTAACAAATAAATAAGTAAATAAAAACATACTGCTATTTATGACCTTGTAAGCCACTTGGAATAGCTTAAGAGTGAGGTAGGTGGCATATAAATTTAATAAAAAAATATAACATAACCTGGGAAAAGCCATTGCTGCTGTAAGATGTTGCAAACAGGTGTTATGTTTACCCTCTCAGGTCATGTGAATGGTCTACCATTAAATTAGATTAGATATAGTATGTAAAACTACATCAACCTTAATGCATGTGAACAGGTGCTAATAATAATAATATGATCTAATTTTATGCATGCAATTTTTAGAAAGTACGGTATATTACAGAAAGATTTCTAATTTTCTAATATGTGGGAATGAATGACAGTTTGGTATACTGGGTAAAGCACCAGGCTAGAAGCCAGGATAATGTGAGTTCTAGTCTTGCCTTAGGCACAAAGCCAGCTAGGTGACCTTGGCCAGTCACTCTGAGCCATAGGAAACAGTTAACAGCAAACCACTTTCAAACAATCTTGTCAAGAAAACTGCACAGTGTACAGTGACTCTCCTTCTCCTCCTCTTCACCTGCCAAGACTAAGATACCATTAGCAGATGTGCATTTAACTTGGTTTGTGTTTGCTACTTCGTCAAAATCTCATGGGTCTTATGATGGTGCATAATCATTGCTCATTAAAAACAGTGTTGGTCCAAATTTTTATAACAGTGAATGCTCCCCAGTATGGATTCTCTTATGACTCTAACTTTAGCATTTAAACTTGCTCTCAGCATAGATTTTAGATACATGCATTAAATGTATTCTAGAAGCCATGTAGCATATTTGATTTGTAATTTTATTTTTGTTTGCCCAAAATACTGCAGATGTTAAAGGTTATCACAACAAGTAAGTTTAATTAGAGTTTTTTCTGATCCTAGAAATTAATTGTAAGCAGGAGGAGAAAAAGGAGAGGGAAGGGGAAGGAGAGGGGGAGGGGAAGGGGAAGGGGAAGATGGAGGTGGAGGAGGAACAGGAAAGAGTAAGAGTAAGAGAAGGAGAAAGAGAAGAAGATGAACAGGAAG
>JANHFL010009995.1:7701-21565 GCA_032468155.1 Oxyrhabdium leporinum | reverse complement strand
AAAGGGGGGGGGGGCAAACCCCCCCCCCCCCCCCCGCAGGAGCCAGACTCTGGAGCAGTGACCTCACCCTGGAGTTTCGCCATGACTTTCCAAGTTGCAGAGCAAGAGTTTCACCTGAAAGCTGATTCAGAGGACGGAAGCATTCACCAGCCCGGTGGGAGTTTCCCGCTCTGAAAAGTCTCTCTTAAATCGGGTGAACCGGGTCAGTTGTGGGGGGGGGGGGAAGGCAAATCCTGGAAATGCAGCAAAGGACTGAGGAAGACCCCTTTGGGGCTCCAGGAGGAAGCCTTGCCTGCATAAGGAGCCCCAGGCTGCCTGCCCAAAGCTGCTTCTATCTGCCCACCACCTTCCTCACCAAAGTGGCACTGCCTTCCTTATGCCCACCTTGCTGGAACAGCGGAGGGACGGGAGCGTAAGGCTCAGTGAGACCCAGCTGGCATCGCCAAGCTAGGCTGAGCCACGGAGCCAGCAAGGCAGCTGCCCCAGCTGGGCTTGAGCCCCTGAGCCCCACAGGGCTCTGAGGGAGGTCAGGGGGACGATTTCCTGCAAGCACAGCAAGATAGCAGGGAGGAGGGTGGAGCTCTAGCCCTGATTACAAGGCAGCCTTCGCTCCTGGGTCTCCTTTCAAGTAGGGCCCCAGTGGGACCCAGGCCCACTCCCTGCCAGGCCTGAGGCCGGTCTGAGCACCGGCTAGAGGTGGTCCCCTGCCTAATGAGACCCATGCCCAGACCACCGGGCGGTTTTCCTCTTTCATTGGCAGAGATGGGCCCCCTGGGCTCTGAGCGCCAGAGGGGCTTCTCTTGATCACCCACCCTCCGGCCTCATTTGCATAAGGTGTATAATCAGGTCAGTGGAAGACCAGGTGCTCCATCACTCACGCGACCCTCAGCGCGGCTAGGATTTTCTTAGGTAGTTTCTTGTGGATAGATATGATTTCTGAGATACGCCGAGTGTCTCTAAACCAAGATTTTGAAACAAACCATCTTATAAGCAGCCTCCAGAGGCAGATCAGGGCGGACATCTGGCCAAAGGAGGCCGATTTTAGGCTGTGGTGGATTTGAGGCCACCAAGTCCATCCAGGGCAGAGGCGTGAATCAAGGCTCTGCCTCATCTGACTGAACCTCTTGCAAAACAGCCGGAGCCGATGGCACCAAAGTCTCAGGAAAAACCACAGGAAGGAGTCACGCCAGAGATGCACTGGGACTCAAGCTGGAGCAGCAAAACTTGACTCAGCTTCCTTCAAATGTCGCAATGTGCGAATAATAAAGTATTGCATGCGTAGCATACACATTCACACGCTATGTCATGAAACGCTCGACTCGAAGGGGCCCTTGAGGTCATCAACTCCTAGTCTCAGCTCAACACAAGGATTGAACCTCAAACATGCCCCACCAATGAGCGCCTAGTCCCCAACCAGCCCCAACTGGCAAAGGGGAGCCTCTTTCGCACGCACACCATGCTGGCTGGACCTGGAAAACCGCATGGGAAACTGTGGCAAAGGTGACCCACAATCCCAGGAAGGAGAGACCCCTACGGAAGAACTCTCAAGAGGGCTGCAGACCAGAGACAACCAGAAGGGCCCCTTTTCTTTCCTGGCTCCCGGGCATTCGGAAGAGAGATCACATGACAAAGAACTCCATTCAGGGCAGCCCCTTTTAGCCCCCTTTTAAAGTTTGAAAGTTTGACGCCACGCCTTACAAACTATTAAGAATAAAGGCTCAAGACCTTTTCTTATTCACAGCAGCAATCAGAAACAGCTCCAGTTCAGGCTGGAAAAGAAAGCAAGGTAGCTACTGAATGGGCAATTTGTCCAAGTAAAGATCCCTGCAGATGCAGATGACCTGAGAGGCTGATTAAAGGGAGTCCTAAGCGCAGCAAGGCCGGGCATGAGAAAGCTCTCCTCTCTCCTAATACCAAGCAGTACACAAGCCAGAGCTCGCAGGCCAACACGATGCCAGCCTAGAGAGACTTACTCTCACAACTACACGACTTGAAAAATGGAAGATGCATCATCATTTTAGATCAGCCCTCGTCCCCCCTTGGTGGTTACGTCCAGGTTTGCAGTTGCCCTGAATCCAATTCTTCTGCCCTGTCATTTGGAGCTACGTGTGACTCCCAGGCTTTCCAGCACTTCTGGAAGGCATCTGGGTAGAGGAGCTGGTAGAACATCTGATGAACCAGGCAAAACCAACTAGGCAAGTTTTCCTCTGCTGGGTGGCCTTGTCAGTGCTGCTTGTGCAGATGATCCACAAAGGCTTAAGGGCCTCCAGAATTATCCATGAAAACCTGAGAACGCTGGAAAATGTTTCATGCCCTTGTTCCGTAGGCAGCCGAGAAAATATTTTAAATTCTTAGGCGCAGACAAGGACATTTGTCGACACCCAAGTGGGTGTGTAAGTAGCTTTCATGGACAATCTGTTGTAGTTTAACTTGGTTTAGCCTCTCATTTTTTTCATGGAGGCCACTGAATAACCAAAACTTCCCAGAAAGAAATGAACTAAGGACAACCTACCAAATATGTTATGCTTTGGTGGTATTATTTTATGCAGAAGGCGGCTGGGTGCTTCTTGAGTGTAAAGAAGCTTTAAAGTTTTAAAACTGAGACACTGGTGCTATAATGGAACAATATTCACTTTTTGCTGGAGGGATTCCCTCCTCTCAGCTCCACAAAGAGTAGAAACTCTGGGTTCCTTTCCTTTCGTGGCACCTGCGCAGCCTTCTGCATCCTCCATCTGTCCCTCGTTCCCCTTGTTCCTCTTGTTCTTCACAAGACCAGGACTAACTTCTGGCAGATCTCAGGTTCTCTCCAAGCTCCCGAGTGAAGCTGTCTTGCCTGGAGGATGAGAGGCATCTGGATGCTTTCACAAGAAGTTGAGCCGAGGGAAGAGCAGTTTGGGTGCCCTTTCTTACGGTTAGGCCAGACCGTAAATGTCTCTGGGGATGCTCAGTCCTCCAGCTCAGGGTCGTCGCCCCCGCCCCCAAAGGCAACTGGACTTCCTTGGCTTTTTCTTTGAAAACGTTTCACTTCTCATCCAAGAGGCTTCTTCGGTTCTGAAGTTCCGAACTGAAGAAGCTTCTTAAATGAGTAGCAAAATGTTTCCAAAGGAGAAAACCAAGAAGATCCAGTTGCCTCTTGGGAAAAGCACCTCGGGACAGCCATTCTGAGCATTTTGAGGCGCTGATGTATTTAGCAGCCAGTTTCAGGTACTTGCCATTCTTTGACCCCGAGTACAGTTGCACTTTCAAAGTCTGGCTATGTGAAAACTAATCCAAGGTCTCCCGCTAATACCAGAACGTGGTTAAAATGTTCCACTCAGTTTCTCTTTGGGGCAGACTCTTCATTTCACATTTATCAGCAGCCACCTGAAGACCCTTCTGAACTGTTCCTCCCACACCTGCCACACTCTGTTCCTCATTACTAGCAAAGCACACATAGAAAATCTTTTCTGGACATAAGATTCCTGAAAGCAAAAAAAATATACGGAATAAAATAATCCTAACGTGGTGCACTGAGAGCACCGGCTGGGGCTGGGGCTGGAGTTAACTCCCCAGTTATGCAAAACAGCACCCTGGTTTGGCTGCTGCCTCGGGCGCTGGATGTGAACAGCGAAAGCGCCCCGATCAAAAAACCAGCGCCAACACAGTGTTGCAGGGGGAGGGCCAGGCCGGGGTCCAGAAAGCAGCTTGGAGCCCTGCTGGGTTTGTGCCGAGTGGCAAGGTCAGCTCGGAGGGACTTTTTGAAGCAGGGCTGAAAACTCAGGCCTGCAGAGCAGCTCAGCCAAGTAAATGATTCACCAGGAGCTGTTGACACAACACAAGGGGCAGCCACCTCCTCTCAGGCTCACCCCAACGGCTGAAGCGCCAGCAGGAAGCCAGAAGCGACCGTCGCAGTTCAAACAGTGCTTGTGTGCGTGTACACACACACACACACACACACACACACACACACACACACACACAGCCTGTGCAGGCCCAACCCTGCACAGCTGCAAGGAGAAGCCGGCCTTACCCTCCTGCCAAGCTCCACCTTGCTTTGCCAAAGGAGGACAAGCCAGGTGGAAACTACCTGAGCCACGCAGGTAGCCTGTGCCTGGCTCGAAGGACAGCATGGAGGCTGCTTCCCAGCCATCTCTCTCATGGGCCTTAACTGGAAATACCGGCCCAGCCTTCTTGGGACGTCTCACCACAGAGCTAGTTCGAGAGAAGTCTGAGGCTTCCTCTTCCTCCCTCAGGCTGCTCCCAAGTGCCACAGCCTGGGGCCTTCCTCTGACATTTTAAACTGCCGCTGACAGGAACTCTGGGAACTTCTTAGCATTACTATATTTTTATTTATTTGCAATGTACATTTCTAAGTTGCCAACAAATCTGGGCAGCTTATAAGGTTTAAAACCAGAACTGATGTATTGAAGCCGCTAATAAAAAGACAGCAACTCTGGAGGTGGAAATTATTCTTGGAAATACTTCCAAGCTGCCCCAATGCACCGAATTCTGGATGGATGGCAACATTATTGAAAAACTTTAACAGAAAAAACAATAAAAATGAAAACAAATAAATTAGTAAGCAGTATAGTCAACCCTCAAGCGTGAAGTGCTCGGCCTAATGGAGCTGAATGAGCTTTTTGAGGACTTGAAATTCATCCTTCCGGACAGAAACTCCCACTTTTAATGCTTCCCTGAGTGGTCCACCGTCTTAAGAGAGGCGGAAGGTCGACACACCCATTTTACAGTTTCCCCAAAGAGCTGCTGCTTTCCCTTTCAGAAAGCAGGAAATGGAAAAGGAATCTGAATGTAATCCGAATCTCCTCTCCTTCCTCCAACGCACCCAGCAGCAGCAGCAGATGCTCTCCTATCTGGAAGGGGGGAGCACCATTCACTCTCTCCCTCAGCCCCCCACCCAAGTAATCCCAGGGAGGCAGCCAGCGGCACCTCAGGGGGTCTCTCACCTCTGCCCAACATTCGGCCCCTCTCCAAGTCCCTCCTGGGCACCCGGAACACGTAGGCCTCCGAGCTGAATCCTGGCCGGCAAGAGGCCTCTGTCCCATCCTTGCTGAGCCCCTTTTCACCCTGGAAGCCAAAGACAAGAGTGAGGGGGAGGTGGGGGGCACACAGCCCAAATAGCGTAGTTCCCATGACCGGCTCATCCGGAGGAAGCCCGTGGAGAAGGAACTGGGGGTCTGAAGCCCCTTCGAGGCCCCCACCAATCCCCCAGAGCCCCTCCTGTCCGAAGTGGAGCCTCCCAGCAGACAAAAGTTTCGGGGTCAGAGACCTGGAAGGGAGAGAGAGGGGCCCTCTGGCCCCAGGACTGGGTGGGCGAGGAAGAGGAGCTGAGAGGCTCCCAGAAATCAGGGCGGGAAAGAGACCCATCAGCCGCTGCCTCGAAGGGGTCCCCAAGGCGGCTAACCCGAAGAAGAGAGGGGCTCTTACCTGGAGCAGCAGCAGCAGCAGCAGCAGGCCGAGCCCTGCCTGAGTCCCCATCGCAGCGAGAGAAGGTGCGCGCGGTTGCCAAGCCCGCAAACTTTGCCTCGGCCAGGCTGCCGCTCCGGTTGTGGCAGGTGAGGCTCCGCCCGCGCTGGAAGCCCCGCCCCAGGGAAGAGGGGGCGGCGCCCGGCGGCCTCGCCCTCCCCCGCTCTTGCGCCGCGGGATCGGCAGGTGCGGCCGGACGGGGCGGGCGGGAGCTCGGGCGAGAGGGGGCGGGCCGGACCAGCCCCTGCCAGCTACTTTTCTACCTGCCAGTCCCGGCCGAGCGCTTTGCCCACAAAGGCTGCGCCACCTGCGGCTTCAGCGCCCGCCACCTGGCCCGCTTCCCGAGGGCTACGGCCGCCTCCCAAGCGAACGGCGCCTCGTCGAGCCCGGGCGCTCGGTTGGTGGGGGGGCGCTGTCCGGGGCTCCTGGGCGAGGGTTGCCTGGGAAGAGCTGCACGCAACTGCGCCCTGTCGCCCGGGAAGGGAGGGGGCGAGGGGCAGCGGCGCCGGGGCCGTCGGAGGAGCGCCCGCTTGCCCGGCCCTTCCGCGGGGCTGCCCGAGCGTCGTAGCGGCCAGATGTGCGCCACGCTCTAAGCCGGGCTTGCTGACTAAATCCCAGCCGGCGGGCGACCCAGGCGACTCCGGAGCTGTCCGGTTCTTTGGCTTCTCCTCCGGGAGGCGGCGCTCGCCCCGGGCAGCCCGATTCCTCCGCGGGGGCTGCCTCGGGCATCCATTGCCGGGGAGGGCGGTGGGGCAGCTGCGCTCCGCTTTGCAATCCTGGCCTCCTCTCGCCCCGAGCAGCTGCCGCCCCATCCGCGGCTCAGGTCCGCCTCTCGCAGCGGCAGGAAAAACCGGTCGGGCGAGCGCGGAGCCGGCGGCCAGCCAGAGGCCAGGAGCGAGCGGGAGGGGCGGGCGAGGGGCCGCTTCAAGCTTCCAGGCTCTTCTCTGCCACCTGCTGTGGGGTGCGGGCCTTTGTGCCATGGCGCTCAGTCTCCAGAAGGCCCAAGAATCGCTGCCCCGTCCAGGCGCTGCCTGATGCAGGTGAAAGACCCCGGCCCAGGTGGGAGCGGAAAGGTTGCCTTCAGGCAGGAGAAGAGCTGCGGCTCCAGCTTCTCTTTTCCTTCCCAGAACAGGCCTGAACACGCGGAGCGTTGCAAAACCACCCCCTTGATTCTTCTTTCACAAGATCCCAGTAGGGAAGAGCCGAGAGGGGCTGGGGGAAAAGGGGAGAAGCTGGGAGGGCTGCAGCCTTAGGGTGGGAGTGAGGCAGGCAGCTTTGGGGACAGGTAGTGCTTGGGGAGTGAAGGAGCCAGAAGCCTCTGCCCCACTCAGGTTGCCGGGTTGTTTTGTGCAGGCTGGCAACAGCTAAAGGCGGCTGTTGTACAGGCACAGGGCAGCCTTGGTTCCCTCAGAAAACACGACACAGGTTTGTTGTGCATTTTTTTAAAAAGCTTTTATTAAAACTTTACATCCGGATTGTCCAGCCCTTTAGAGATCATCAAGTTATTTCACACATGCTATAAAAAGAGGAAAGAAATCTCAAGTCCTAACTGAGCTACAATACAAAAGAGTAGATGAGGTCAGGAAGGCTGAGGCGTCCATCATCTGGCAGCCTCCCCTCCCGCCCCCCAGGCCAGGCCCCTCTGGGGCAGCACCTCCAGCAGGGCAGCCGCAGATGGAGGCGCAGTGTGGAGACTTCACAACCCGCAGCCAGGCCCCCTCTGGCAGGACAGAGCCCCTCCAGAGAGACCTTTGCCCTCTGCCCAGGATGGAGAGTCGGAGCTGCCCCTCTGCGAAGACGGCCGAAGGCTCATCTCCGGGGTCCACGGCAGCCCCTTCTGCTTCCAACACGGCCTGGTGGTCAGCCCAGCTTCGGGGAGGGGTTTGGCTGCAGGGCGAAGCCCCCTAGTCGGCCACGCCTCCCCCGTAGAGGTCTGCCAGCTTCTGGAAGCGGCTGCCCCACTCGTGCAGGCAGTCGTAGTCCTGGTCCTGATCGGAAGCCGAGGAGTTGAGGGAGCTGAGGGAGCCCCCCTCGGAGCCCCCCCCCTCATAGTCGAAGACCAGCAGGGAGTCGTAGGGGGGTGCTGTGGGATCCAGGTCAGCAGCCTTCAGGTTCTGGGTGGGAAAGGAGGAAACGTGGGGCGCCTGTCTGTGGGGCAGTGGCACATCCCAAACTTCAGCTGCTTCCTCATCCTGGCTGATCTGGACAGGGCCGGCCAGAGGCCAAGGCAGCCCTGAGACCAGCTCCAAATTTGGTGCTGTAGGGGGTGGGCCCTATGGGGAACCCAGAAGCTACAGTATCAGCCTTAAAATGGGGTTCAGCTGATTCTAGAGTCCTTATCTCAAAAATTTTACTAAATGTATCACACACACACACACACACACAGCTGTGACCCTGGGCGTGGGGTGGCTCTGCCCGCTTACAGTGGGCAGAAGATCCAGCTGGGCAACTCACACAGAGACCAGCAACCCCAAGGCAGGAGGTGCCAGTGCCTGCCCTGCCCTGCCCACCCTCCCTTACCTCACAGATGAAGTTGCCGATCTCATCAGGGTTTGCAGGGCGGGGGCGATACTGGGGGGCTGGTAAAGGGGTCGGCACCACATCATTCCGCAGGAGGACTTCCGGGCGGGGGTCGAGCCCCCTGTGCAGCTGGCTGAGGTCATAGTCCTTTTGAAGCAGGCAAGGAGGAGTCGGTGGGCCGAGGGTGCACCCAGAAGCTCCCCCAGCTCCTTCCCCCAAAGCAGTTTGATCCTGCTGGGCAAAACCTGCACCCCCAGCCAGGCCCAATCGCAAATGGAGTTCAGCCCTTTCTTGCAGGGCCCACCTGGTCCTCCTCGCCCCCTCCTTCCTCGCCATAGTAGAAGATGTTGTCCCGGGTGTCGTCCTCCGGCAGCAGCAGCGGCTCCTTCGCCACCTTCCTCCTCCTCGCGAAGAGCAGCAGCAGCAGCAGGACTGGAACCCAGAACCCAGCCAGGATCAGCCGAGGGAGGGAGCGGAGCTCGGGGAGGCCCCACATTGCCACAATCCCAAGACCCAACCGCCATTCTCCCGAGAACCCGTGGTTCTAGTCCTCAGTATTATGCAGATGGTATGAAGAAGTAATCCAGACCAAAGGCTTCTTCCCACGGCCAGGGGAGGCCACGCTCTGCGTCTGTCAGCCTCGTTGGAAACACCACCCAGCTGCGGCCACTCTCACAAGGGTGTCCAGGTTGATATGTGGCTCTACCCGCTAGGGGGGAAACCCCTGGATCCCCATCCCCCCCCCCAAGGGCAGCCCGTTGCATACTTACTCAGAAGGGCCAAAACGGCCCCCAAGATGGCAAGGATGACGGGCGCCCCAACAATAGCCATCTGCCCCTCTGGGCACTCATCCACCTCTCCCTGGCACTCGCAGACGGCTGCCCTGAGGATGGTCAGCTGCGACTTGCCCTGCTGGTCCAGCAGCCGCAGGTAGACGTCGTAGGTCTCCCGCTTCAAGGGCTTCAGCAGCTGCAGGATGGCCGTCTCCCCTGAAGGAGTCAGGAAACGGTCAGGCCGCCTGCCAGCCTAGGCTTCCTCCTCCCTCCCTCCTACTGGGAGCCAACCCGCCTGGCGGACTGCGGGAGATGCCCAGGAATGGAGGGCAGAGGACACGAGGGCCGGTCGAGCTTCCCGGGAGCGAGGTCGGTGCCCATTTCCCAGGATGCCGAGGCCGCCCACCTTTGCTGTCCATCTCGACCGCCCAGTTCTCCTCCGAGTTGTGGATGAGCTCCGCCTGGAAAGGGGAGGTGTGCGGGGGGAGGTCCTTGTCCGAGATGCGCAGCAGTTGTGGGGCTGGATCGCGGTTGCAGACGGTGAACTTCCGCCGGTCAGGCTCAGGGCCGTGGTCGTTCACATCCAGGAGGGCCAGCAGCAGTGTCCCCGTCCCCGTCCCTGTGGGGCTTCCTGGGGGCAGAGTCCCGAGGGAGGAGCCATGTTTATAACAGGACAGCCTCAAAAGGCAGATTATAAAGAGGCACAACGGCTGCTGTGAGAAGCTTCAGGCTGTTTCTCTTCAAAGGAAGAGGGAGCAAAGGCCCCACTTCTGCACCCCTGCAGCCCCCCAATTCCCCCCCTCCGTCTTGCCCCATTTCTCCCCCAAGGCTCCCGCAGACACCTGGTCTGTGGCTCCGGAGGCTGCTTTGTCTGCCCAGCAAGTGCCCCCCCCTTGGCCATGGCAAACAACAGACAGAATGGGGCACAGTCAGGCCTCACAGCTTAGTCTGAGTCAGCGAAGGTGGATCTTGAGGGCCAAGGCCCCACACAGGAAGTCAAAGTAGGAACAATGTTCCCCCCGATGGGCGTGGCCTTCTTTCTGTGCAGCTCTTGAGGAGCAGGGACCCCCGCCCCCCGGTCTGGGAGGCTGGTTCCCATGACCAGGCAGCCTCTGCAGCCGGCCACCATGTGTCCCTCACATGGGCAGCTCTCAAGCAGCCGCCACCACTCAGCTGAACAAAGGAGCACTTCATTCCCCAGCCTCCCTCATCCACCCAGCAGCGCTTACCATCATCCACTGCCAGCACGATAGCCCTGTAGGTGTTGTTCTGGATGAAGGGGGACTCCCGGTCCAGGGGGGCCTTGGTGGTGAGGATGCCGGTTTCCGGGTGGACATCCAGCCACTGGGCAGGGTCATTCTCCAGCAAGTATCTGAAGGGAAAGCGGATCCGGGCTGAGGAAGGGAGGGGCGGCGGCTCTGAGGCAGGACAGAGACTTTGGGGCCCCTCTGGGCCGGAAGAGAAAGGCTGGGCTGCAATACAGCTGAGCCCCAGAGGTCTCCCAGAGCAGCTGAACCGTAATCGGGGCTGGCAGGTGCAGGAGAAAGGGGGATGCAGAGAGGGGGAAAGTGCCAGGGGAGAAAAGCGGAGCTGGAGAAGGCAAAGGGGCAGCTGGAGTGGTCCTTATTTAGGGAAGCAGCCTGGAAGTTCTTCTGTGGAAAAATGCACCTCTTGACCACCTCAGGGGGGTCAGGAATCTGCTGGCTTGCTGTGGAATGTAGGCTGTTGCCTCCATTAGTTCTCCTGTACGGACTATCAAATCTGCCCCCCCTTCCCTGGGGGGCTCCATTCGTCCTTTCCTCTTCCCTGCTCCAACCTTCCTTTCCCTGAATGGGAACCTTGGTGTCCCAGAAGTGCTGCTGAGGGATGGCGCCACCACCTGCCCAGGTAGCCTCTCCCCAGAAGCCGCAGGTGTTGTGGGTCCCTCCACCCTGACATTCACAAGCATCTCCTCCCCACCTCTTGAGGCCAGTGGGGAGACCCGCCTTGGCTGTTCGGAAAAGCAGCTCACGTGATTTTCTGGGACTGCATGGTGTCAGGATCTTGCGCTGTGAACGTGGCAATTTTCTGCCCCACTGGGCTGTCCTCCGAGACCTCCACCTTCAGGACCGGGGGTGCAAAGATGGGGGCCTCATTCGCATCCTTCACATTGATGGTGACCGTGGCTGTCGAGGTGGGCAGCTTCACCGCAAAGGGCACCTCGTTGGCCACTGCCACCTGCAGAACGAACTGCTTTCTCATCTCAAAGTCCAGCGCCTAAACGGGGACACGGGAGATTCAGAAGACGCAGCTGTCCAGCTGAGGGAGGGAACAAGCAATGGCTAAACCAGTCTTTCCCAACCTTGGCAATGTTGAGTTGTGTGGACGTCAACTCCCAGAACTCCCCAGCCAGCAGCCTTCCAGCCTCTTTGCACGTACACATGCATAAATGCAGGAGCTCGTGCATGGAAGGAGCTGGTGTTTGTGCCTACTTTTGCTGTTGTCACGATTCCTTCGTTGGACATTGGATCCGTCGAGATGGAAAAGAGCTCTCCGCCGTTGCCCCGAACGATGCTGTACACGGCGTGCCAGGCAGGAGAGTGGCGCTCATCCTTGTCGGTCACAGCCAGCCTCACCACCTCCACACCTTCCATGTTCTCCGCCACCTCTGCCGAATACTGAGGGAGGGGCAAGCAGCCAATTGAGAGCCTGAAGGAAACCCCCCCCCCGATCCTTTGGCAGCTCAGGGGGCTTGAGGAGAGGCACTGCTGCCCACCCACCCACTCAGTATGGGAGCCATCAGCCCTCCAGGCTGTCTAAGAGGGAGAGTCTGGAGGGAGGGAGGAGGGAGGTACAGACAAGGGCAGGTGGAAACACACCTTAGCTATGCAGGCACCCCATGAACTTTGCACACCTATCTCAGCAAGCCATAATCTGGATTCAAGCCTCACACTAAGCTACGGTTGGGCTCGCTTGGCCTTCACCCCCAGTTCATAAACCACAATCACAACTTCACACAACTGCCAGTTGCAGCTTGTGCCGTAAGCCAAGGGAGGGGAGCCGAGCGCCTCTGCTGTGCACCCCGGTCTGTTCCCAGGAAGGCCCTCCCGTTCCCGGCCTCTACCGGATTGGCTACCATGGACTCCGTGAACTCGGGCGTGTTGTCGTTGGCATCTGTAATTTCTATCACTGCCGATGCTGTGGTGGTCAAGCCCGACCCGTCCATGTCTGCCGCCTGCAGGATCAGGGTGTATTCCCTCACTCGCTGGGAAGAGAAAAGGCTCCGGTCAGCGCTTGAGCCGGCCGGCGTCCTCCAAGGAAGGACTCTTCCCAATTGGCTGCACCCGAGAAGAGTTCAGGCAGCAGCCAGGTCGGCCGGGGGGGGGGGGGAGGAGGCTGGTTTCTCCTCCCCAGCCCTGCCTTTACCTCTCGGTCCAGGCCGCTGGCAATCACGCTGATGGCCCCCGTTGCTCGGTTGATGGCAAACATCTGCGGATGGGGCTCCTGGGGCGCTTGGCTCAGGACGGAGTATGCAACGACCCCATTGTAGGTCTCGATGGCGTCGTCCGCATCGGTGGCTGTGACCTGCATCACAGACATCCCTAGGAAAGGGGAAAGGGGCCCATGTGAAGTGGCTCGATATCAGCCCGCTTGGCGCTGCCTTGCCGCCCCTCCAGCTGGCCCCCCTGGGCTCCGCCCCAGCGCTTGAAGTCGCCTCCCTCGGAGACAGCCAGCTGCCCCCTGGGAAAGGGCCCCAGCTGGGACAGGGGTGGAGCGCCCACAAAAGGCTTCCCCCGACTTCCTTCTGGGCTGGGGGGGCGAAGGAGAAGAGGAGAAAAGACGAGGGGAGCCTGGAACCCACTAAGGCAACTGCAGGCTCAACCAGGAACAATTCACCTTCCCCATTTTGTGCAATGCAGCACACTCACACACTTATTTCTGAATTCACATTCACAATCCTAGCAGGGTTTGCACAGAGTCTAAGGATGCCCCCTCCCTCCTGGCTGCTGGGGCCGAATCCCTCCACTCTACCCCCCCCCCCGCATCAGAGCAAAACCGTGTTTTCAATTCTTGCTGCAGGAATAATGAGACAAGTCAGAATGGTTCTTTCTGGGCTGACCCATCATCAGATGGTTACTAAGAGTGACAAACGTAGCCCTTTGAAGTTGTCCTCTGCTGGGGTGAACAATGCCAGGAAGCCTGTGAGGAGGGAGGGGGGAAGGGCTGAGGAAGGGCAGGGAGATGAGGTTATTACACACACACACACACTCCCTTGCTGTGCCAACCTGGGGTCACCCTCCCCTGACAAAACAGCATAACAGAATAGCTGGGAGATAGCTGTCCTGTTTGTTATTCTGTGGTTCTGTGGTTCTGTTATTCTCTTGTTCGGAAGAAGCTTTTGGGAGCAAAACCAAAACAAGAAAGCCGAGTTGCCTTTTGAAAAAGCACCTTTGGGACGATCATGATCTGCATGAGAGCATGGACTCATTCGGAGGCGCTCCTCTTGCACCGAGTTCCTCGGAGGCTCCCTCTCTGCCACCCATGGACCTCAGTGTCAGAGATGAGGCTGGCTGGGAGAAGAATTTGCTCCGGGTCCAAAGTAGCCCCGGGTCGACAGGGCTGGCAGGAGACATTGGCGAGGCACGGATTGGGGGGCCTACGCATGAAAGAGCGTGGACACGTCTCTTCCAGATGACTTGGGAAAAAGCAGTCATTTTGTATAAGAGCAGAGCAGAGCAGAATAGAATAGAATAGAAAAAAACAGAATTGGATGGAGTAGAGTGGAGTGGAGTGGAAGAGGAGAAGAGAAGAGAAGAAGAGGAGAAGAAGAGAAGAAGAGAAGAGAAGAACAATTGGAAGGGACCTTGGAGGTCTTCTAGTCCAACCCCCTGCCCTGTACTTGTACCGTTAGTTTTTCCTGTCCAGGTGTAAAAACTGTGCTTTTCTCCACATTACATTTCGTTACATTTCAGATGCGCTCATTGTATCTTGGTTCCTTTTTGTGGTGGAAAGCCACCCAAGGGCTACAAAAAAAAAAAAAAGGAAGCAGGTCCAGGAAAACTTTTCTAGAAAATATCCATGGGAAGCTGAGACAGATCTATCTCCCACCCCGGTCAAGCCAAACCAGC
>JANHFL010009994.1:159934-170997 GCA_032468155.1 Oxyrhabdium leporinum | reverse complement strand
CCCCCTGCCCTCCTTCCTTCCTTCCTTCCGTCCTTCCTTCCTTCCTTCCTTCCTTCCTTCCTTCCTTCCTTCCTTCCTTCCCAATATTTCTAGAGTGTGATATCTTCGACAGAACAGCCATCCCAGGACATCACAAGCCAGATTTCTCTTTCCCGTGACTTCTTCCTGCAAGGGTGCCTCGTCCACACTCCCATTTTCTCAGAATTTTCTCCCATCTTGCCCTTTTCCTTGTATTTTCCGTGGCCTGAGAAGCGCGCTTGGGAAGCTGCTTGCTCACACTCTCAATTTCATTGGCATCTGAAGAGCTCCCCCGGGGGGACTCTTGAGACCATCCGCCTTGACTGGAGAAATAACTCTAGGATGAATCTTACTTTGGAAACCTACTCGAGCCGTGTTCTGCCAGATGGCCTTTCTTTCGTGCTGCAGCCTTACAAGCTCTCCTCCCTCGGACATGATTAGAAAAATAGCACAGCAATGTTCAAGTTCTATCACATTGGCCTCCCAACATATTTCATCAAATCTGAACCACAAAAGCTTTTCCTAATTTTCCTTTCATTTCGTTGTACGAGGTGCAATGACAATAAACTAAACTAAACTAAACTTGATGTTTATCTAAAAATTCACAATGAAGCTGCAAAATCATTTGCAAAATCTGACACAGAACACAGAATCACAAGGTTCAAAGAAACCTTCAAAGCCTTTGAGTCCAACTCCCTGCTTAACTACCCTAGACCATCCCAGATAAATGGCTGTCCAGTCTCTTCTTGAAGGCCTCCAGTGAGGGAGCACCCACAACTTCTGGAGGCAACTTCTGTTCCCCTGCTTGATTGTCCTCCCTGTTAGGAAGTTTCTCCTTAATTCCAGGTTGCTCCTCGCCTTGATGAGTTTCCATCCATTGTTTCTTGTCTTGCCTTCTGCTGCTTTGGACAATAAGTTGACATTCCTCTTCTTTGGGGCAGCCCCTCAAACATTGAAAGACTGCTATCATGTCACCCTTCCTCCTTCTCTTCATTAAACTAGACCTACCCAATTTCTGCAAATGTTCTTCATATGGTTTAGCCTCCAGGCCTTTAATCATCTTAATTGCTTGCCCATGTGTTCCTTCTGGGGTCTCGAACATCTTCTTTGTGTCAGGTTGACCACAATTGGACTCAGCATTTCAAGTATGGCCTCATTAGTGCAGTATAAAGTGGGACTATCACTTCATGCGATCTTGAAACAATCCCTCCCTTGACGCAGACTGCGTCCAACGTTTCATGCAGATGACGTCCAACTTTTCATTGAATTATACAAATCCATCATTTTGCCCGAAACTTCTCCAATATCATTCCCAACGGACAACGTCAAGTCGACTGAAATTGAAGGCAATGGCGACAGCTGGAAGATGTTGGCAAGAATTGTCAGAAGTCCCCAAAACATGGGAGGAGACCAAACCTACTCTTCTCACCCCAAGCCAGCTTTCATTTGAAGGAATTCCTTCCATTTAACTACAGACTTCTGATGTTACCAAGCAGTGTGGGAAAGCCTCAATCTGCCTTCATTCCCATGATAGCAAAAACCATCCTGGAAGAGATTGAAGACATCCCTTCCCCAACATGAGGGGAGGGGGGAAATCAAGCAACACTTGAAAACTTTGCAACAACTTCATTCTGCAAAAGAATTATCTGACAACATTTTGACAGATGTACAATGAATCCTACACTGCAAGATTTTCATCCTCTATTCAGTTCCAGAAATGTGTTCCATTCCATGTCCTAAAAAAATATACTGGACAGAACATATCTGTCATGTTACAAAATTGTCTTTTTTTTGTTGGAAAAACCCCATGAAGTTAAAGCGGAATTATCTGTATCGAAATGCAATATATAGAGCCCTCTCTTGGCAAATTAGCTTTAGCAAAGCAGGCAGGCTAATCTACAATTTAAATCAAGATATCAGCAAGTCTGTAATGTAATTAGAAGTAGAATGCATTAGAATAAATTTTTATAAAACTGTAATTTAACTAGCTTGTTGGAGTCAGCAACAAATGCTTTTTTAAAAAAAATACTGTTTTCAGATCATATGCAATTTATTTTTTTTAGAATCAGTACCAGATCAGCATAATAATAAATGCTGGGTGGCCTAAAATCATTTTGAAGAAAGTTCTCTGCTGCTTTGAATAAGTAGGGATCTTACTTCGGTTAGAGAACCAAATCAGACCTCTTTGGACCTGGCAAAACGTTTTCCTTAATAATTGGAGTTTCACCTGAGCTCTCTACATGAAAAAAATCTGCATTTTGGGGGGGGGTTGTAAATAACCTTAGGTGTGAGTCTGTGTTTAGGTAGTCCTTATGACCGCAATGGAGCCAAAAATTTCTGTTGCTAAGTGAGACTATCGTTAAGTGAGTTTTGCCCCATTTTATGACCTTTCTTCCCACAGTGGTTAAGTTAATAACATGGCTGTTAATAACATGGCTGTTAAGCGAACCTGGCTTCCCCGTGGACTTTGCTGCTCAGATGGTCGCCAAACGGGATCACGTGACCCCCTGGGACCCTGCAACCGTCATAAGTACATGCCAGTTTCCAAGCCTCTGAATTATGATCACGTGATCACCAGGGAGATGCCGCAACAGGTATTAAGCGTGAAAAAGCAGCCATAAGTTGCTTTCTTCAGTGCTGTAACTTCAAATGGTCACTAAACGAGCAGTTGTAAATTGAGGACACCCCTCCCCATCTTCCTTTACTTTGTGATCTAGAACAAAAGTCTGAGGAAGATTAAAAAGGCATTTTTCAAAGCCTCGTAGATTTCTTTTTGCCTTGTAGATTTCTGCTGCTTGCTCTTCCCGATTTAAATAAAATCCAGATTGCCCATGTTTGGCAAAGATGTTCCTCTTGAATCGGCCCCAGAGAAATTTCTTTCTTGCTTTCTTCTTCCAGCTAAATTGGATTACAGCTCCAAAACATCCCTAGGCATCAGGCTCAAGAAGGAATAAATTAAGAGTTTGTCAGTCTTGGAGAATCGTACAAGACCTCCTATTCTCGCAAGCAATGATTTCCGATTTTTAAACCTTCACACAAGCTGGACACGACACTTATCAATAAAAATCTGTCTGGAATGCTTGAGCACTGGAGTTGGACTAGAAGACCTCCAAGGTCCCTTCCAACTCTGTTATTCTGTTACTGTATTTGCAGCTATTGTCCTTTTTCTCGCTGGGTTTAGAAGAATTCCCATTTCATAGAAACAATAGGTGCGATGCCCGCCCCACCTCCACAACCATTGTTGTTCTCTGGCCCCATCTAGTGGCCGGGGCCAAATATCAACCTGTATTGTTTGGAAGCTGACCTGGCCCTTTAAGGGTCAAGTACCCATCAACCCTCACTCCAAAAACCCAAGTATATTCTGGGAAGCCAGCCTCCATTTCCTTTGTCATTCAGAGGAAGCAGAAACACCAGGAAGAATCCAGCATAATCCGTGGCACATGTTCATCTGAGGACAAAAATCCACATCCCATATGCACAGCATCGCGGGTGAGATTCATATTTATCTGCATTTATTCATTGTTATGCTCACCAGCAACTCAACACCGCTTATTCTGTATTTTTGTTAAGAATAGGGTAGAATGGAATATTCTTCATTCAGTGTGATTGAACGTACAAGGAATTTGTCCACGGTGCAGAAGCTCTTGCTATACAAGCCAAAAAACAAAGTGATAAGTCCTGGATCATAATTCATGAGATACAATCTTCATAAATCATAAGATACTAAATAGCAATAACACAAATCATAATAGGACACTAAATACCATGTTTTCCCCAAAATATGACCTACTCAGAAAGTAAGCCCTAGCTTGATTTTTGCACGTGTGCCAATATAAGCCCTACCCACAAAATAAGCCTTAGTTAAGACCCTGCCCATTCCAGGGTGCAGGGATAAAAATTAGCTAGGGTAGGGATGGGAGTGTGTGGAGCTGCCCTACTACTTACCTTCGCATAGTTGCAGCCAGGCCTCGACCCGTTTCTTTTGCTGCAGCTGGCAAGTCTTTCCTGAAGGTCTCTGTAGCCGATAACAGAGCTCCGGATCGATCAACTATCCATCGATCAACTTTCCTGAAGGCCTCTGCCAGCGAAATGGAGGCCAGGGGTGATGTGCACAAGTGAGGTGAGTCAATGGACGATACCCCCACCCCCAAAATAAGACCTAGTGCCTTCTTGGGTGGCAAAAATATATAAGACAGGGTCTTATTTTTGGGGAAACATGGTAGAAACAGTCAACATAATCATAAGATACAAACAAATTGTAGGATACTAAATAGAAACAATCCACATAAATCATAAGATACAAACAAATCATAAGATACCAAGATACTAAATAGAAACCACATAATCATAAAATACAAACAAATCATAAGATACTAAACAGAAACAATCCACATAAATCATAACATACCAACAACAAAGCGACAGTCATATCTAGCTAAGGAAATAAGTAATGGGAAAGATGAGAAGGATAATAGTAACACTATTTTCCTGCTAGGTGGTTTGACATTCTAGGGCATAAGATGTTGTTGTTGGAATTAATTGTTCAGCAGAATGATAGCATGTGGCAAAAAAAAACTATCTTTGTGTCTGGTTATTGTGGCTCTTATTGTATGTATTTCTATTTTCCCCAGTCCTGTCCCATCCCGTCCCATTCCTTTAATAAACCATCCAGATCTACACACATGGTCTGTTTTCTTGAAGGACAGGTGCAGGGGTGGGCTTCAAAAATTTCAGCCATGGGTTTGCTGCCCTGTTGCTGGGTGGACGTGGCTTAGTCGGGCTTTTCCTCGAGCCTCCGGGAGGGCGAAAACGGCCTCCCTGGGGCTCCGGAGGCTCTCTGGTGGCTGGAAACAGGCCCGTTTCCAGCCTTCCCAAACTTCCGGGAGGCCCGTTTTTCTCCCTCCCCGAGCCTCCGCACTTGCCTGCATCCACAGTGTGCTGTGTGGAGACTCCTGGGAGGGGGCGGGGTGGAGTGGACGGGGCCAGCCAGGAGTGGGATTTGGGGATTCGGCAAAGCCCGCAGAATCTTCGCTAACCCCCGCGAACCCCCAGCAGCCCATCCCTGGGTTGCCTGGTTACTCCACTCCTCCTCAGCCACCTGGTTGGAATGACCTTGGTTCCCACACAAGACAACGTTTTGAGGCCAAAGCCGAGCTATCTAATTTGGCCCCCATCCCTTTCTCCCCCTCTGCCTTGTGACAACCCTGAAGCCTCAAAGATGGCCTCAGCCAAGCTCGCTTCGGGGTTGACACGGTATCTAATACTCCTGCCTCCTATTCTGACCAACAATCACCCTGTGACGTATGTGGGCTGAGAGTGTGTGTTTAGGAAGAGGCATGATGAGCAAAGAAACACCCAAAATAGTTCTAATTGCGTGTACCCCAGTGAGAACGGATGTTCAGTTTCTTACAAAAATAAAAAGTTGGGGGAGGATGAACAAAATATAGGTAGTCCTCGTCTTACAACAGTTCATTTAGTGACCGTTCAAAGTTACAACAGCACTTAATTCCCCCCCCACACACACACACTTATGACCGTTGCAGCATTCCCTTGATCATGTGATCAAAATCCAGATCCTTGGCAAACTGACTCACATTTATGACCGGTTGCAGTGTTCCCGGATGGGGTGGGGGTCACGTGATCCCCTTTTGCGACCTTCTGACAAGCCAAGTCAAGGGGGGGGAAGCCAGATTCACAACGGTGTTATTAATTTAACAATTGCAGTGATTCGCTGAACCACGGCGACCAGCCAAGTCGTAAAATGGGGGCAAAGCTCACTTAACGAATTTCTCCCTTGGCAACGTAAATGTGGGGCTCGATTGTGGTCGGGAGTCGAAGACCACCTGTCTAAGTAGGTGCTACGGCTATAGGGGCGAGAAGGGAATGTTCATATATAATTCCTTGGTTCTGTTGTGACTTTAGCTTCTCTTCTGCCCCGACATCTAAATTTAGTCCGCGGTTTCTACAAAGGCCTGGACATTTCTATTTTTGCGATGTTGTAAAGTGCTTTATATATTGATCGCACCATTATTCATATTGCACGATCATCCTTCGGCCCAGGGAGATCGAGAAATGCAGCCTGCCGAACTCTGCTCGGGAATGGCAGGACTGATGGCGTAAAGCCCTTGACTTGATGACTGCACTGGGGACCAGGATTTCCGTGGATAAGCAAGGCAGTCTTTAAGTGAGCCAGGCACGGTTTTACGACCCATTTTTGCTAGCTAGGCAAATCACTGCCGATGTTAAGTGGATTGCGGTCATTAAATGAATCTGGCTTCCTCCACTGACTTTGCTCGTCAACAGCTGGCTTGGCTGGTCCCTCGACCAAGGATTCTGCGACTGCAATAGAGATGCATGCCAGCTGCCAAGTGTCCAAATTTTGGACGCTGCAACCATCATAAGTGCGAGAACCATCCATCCATCCCTTTTTTTCAGGGTCGTAGCTTTGAACGTCACTAAACGAATGGCTGTAAGGTCTACCTGTAGTACGGGTAATCCTCGACTTACAACAGTTCATTTAGTGACCGTTCAAAGTTACAACGGCACTGGGAAAAAAAAGCGACATGACCATTTTTCACACTTACGACCGTGGCCGCATCCCCACGGTCACGTGATTAACATTCGGCTGCTTGGGAACTAACTCACATTTATGACCGTTGCAGCCTCCCGCAGTCACGCAATTCCCTTTTGTGACAGGCGAAGTCAATGGTTAAGCCAGCTTCGCTTAACGACCAAGTAACTAACTTACCGAACGCAGCAATTCGTTTGACCACTGTGGCAGGAAAGGTCATAAAATGGGGCAGAACTCTTGCTTACGCTACAGAACCGTTAGGCTCAATTGTGGTTGTAAGTCGAGGACTACCTGTTCCTTACCTCTAAGAAACAAGTGTTTTGAATCAAGCCAACATGTGCAGTTAAACCATGATGAGTTGCTTAACTCGGATGAATTGTCTGGAAAGCAACACCATCATATTTGCTAAATAATATACATGTTAGAATGCCCCTCTATTTATATTTATATATATATATATATATATATATATAAAATATTTTATATATTTTATATATATATAAAATTCTATCAGCGGAAGTCACGGTTTTCATCCTACTTTCATTTTCTTTTTCTAAGGTCACCGATTCAAGGTCACCCTAATCTGAGGTGCAGGCGGGATTCGAACCCGCAACTCCCGCTTTAAAACCCCCCCCACCCCATCCCCCCAACTCCCCGGCTCTATTAGAAGCAGCGCCTTCGGCGGCCTTCGCTCCTTTAGCATTCCACCGGCAAAGCGAACAAGGCGCTATACTTCCTCCGCCCTAGAACGTCCACCTTGCGGATCTTTTTTTTTTTGGCCCTTCTAACCTCCGACCATGTGACACACACCCCCAGATGGGCGGGGCTCCTCTCGGAACGGAACTGACGTTGTGTTCGTCTTTCCCCCCCCCGCCCATGTCGCATGATGTGGCAAAAAAAAAAACGAAAAAAAAAACGGGGGAGGGAGGGAGACCCAGCCCTTCGTGGGGGGGAGGGGCGGGGCTTCGGATAGGACGACGAACCACGACGAAGACACGGGCCGGCCGAAAGGAAGGAAGAAGGGGGGGGAGGAGAAGATGAGGAGGGGAAAAAAAGTCCCTTCCGGCTTTCCGTAACCTTCCGCCGAGCCCATTGATTCCTTAAAACGCGGGTTGCGTCTCCTTCCCTTCCTCCTCGGCGCGATCCTTCCGCCGCTCGGCTAATCCGCGGCAGGTGAAGGCGCAGGCAGAGCGAGGATAAGGCGGAGGCGCGGCCGCTGCGCTCCCTTCCCTGAGGAGGCCCGTCGGTGTCCTTCCGCTCGCGCGAGCTGTTTCCGGATCGCTCGCGGGGGGCTCCTGCTGCTGCTGCTGCTGCTTCTCCTCCTCCTCCTCGGCGTCTCTCTCTCTCCTCTCCCGGCCTGCCCCGCCATTACGAGCTGCCCTCGCCGGCTCCTCCGCCCTCCGCTTCGCCGTCCCCTTCGTTCCCGAGGAAAGGCCAGTGCCCCATCCCCGGCGTCAGGCTGGAGCCCCCAAACCCCAACAACGCTTCCGCCGCCATGGCTCAAATCTTACCCATCCGCTTCCAGGAGCATCTCCAGGTGAGGCGGAACCCCTCCCTTCTCCCCCCCTCCTCCCACGGGGGGGGACACTCTCGCCGACGGGGGTGGGGGGGAAGGTGGGCGTCGTAGTCGTCGTGCGGGGGCCGAGTACACGTGTCGTGGGGAACGTGTGAAGCCTCTTTCGAGGCCCTGCTCTCCCGAGGCGGCTTCTTCCCCCCCCTTCTTCTTCCCCACTGCTGGTTTGACAGTTGGGGGTCGGCAAGTTGGGGGTCATTCATACCCCTGGTCATTCAAAGTGGTCAGTCAAGGTCTCTCTTCTCTCTCCTAAACCCCCACCCCCCCAATTCCCTTATTTACAACGGCAACTGGCCATGCACGGATGCGTATATTTTGCTCGATAAAACGAATTAAACCCGCTTCTCGGGGCTGCCCTGCCAACCCCTGTCAGGCGCCCCGAGAAGCGGGTTTAATTAATTTTATCGAGCAAAATATATGTATCCGTGCGTGACCAGTTGCCATTTGTAAATAGGGAATTTTTTTTGGGGGGGAGGCTTGAATGACCAGGAGTTTGAATGACTACCTTGAATTGACCACCTTGAACGACCAGGAGTTTGAATGACCACCTTGAATTGACCACCTTGAACGACCCAGGGGCTTGAATTGACCACCTTGAACGACCCAGGGGCTTGAATTGACCACCTTGGATACCTGTGTCTCCCCCCCACCTGATTAATTCAAATTTGGCTTAAAGAATTATTCCATTTGCAAGCGCCTTCCCCCTCGCCTTTTCTTCTGATGAGTTGGAACAGGAGGATTAGAAATGTGTACATGTCATTTTTCTGCCTGCCCCTATTATGGTATTTTTGGATCGTGGCTCTGCTATGGCAAAAGAAGCAATAATGGGGGAGGTTGACAGTATGAGGGTTTAAATGTTGATTTATTTATTTTTTTTAAGATGGGAGAACTAAAATGGCTTTCTGGGCTTGGGGAAGCCTGTTTGGGCACTCTGGGTGTTTATGCACGTACTTGAGTGAACCTGGCTTGGTTTCCTGATATCTCCATTTAATCCTGCCTATGCTGGTTTCCTCGTTCACCGGGCCTTGGCTTTCAACAGGTGTACAGGATGGTAGGTGAAGGGAGGCAGGTTCCTGGTTTCCTTCTCCCAGTTTCGGGTTTCCCTGTGAGTTGGAGTAGGGAGGGTTCCTATGGGAAAAGAGGAGGGTATTTATTCTGGGTTAAAGTGGCCAGAGAAAATTGGCCGAAGCAAGTGTGAGAAGAGGAAGGTTTCAGGTTAATGCCCTTTAATTTGAAAGGAGCTGAGACGAAAAGGAAAGATGCTAAATTCAAATGTGTGTGTGGTATCCTGGGTGCAGATTGGAGCAGGTGTGGTGACTGAAACTTAGGGAAATAATCCAGAAAGGTTGGCATCATTACAAAGGTGGATGGGTGTGAGTAGTTTAGCAGAAATCTAAAGACAAAAGAGTGACTGGGGAGTTGACTTCCTTATTTCTCCTTGGCAAAGGAGTCAAGGGTTGTGCAAGCCGGCATTATCAGTACAACCCGGCTTGATGCAGAGATCTGGAGGGAGCAAATTAATGAAACTATTTGTGAATGGGGGGACGGAGTTGAACTCGCAGAATTGGGAGCGCAAAACTGAGGGGGAGAGGTGTGAGTTGCCACTGGATGGGAGACAGGTAGAGAGGCTTGTATAACAGGTTAGCTAAGAGCAGTAATTAGGAATCAGAGATAAACATGGAGGATCCAACTGACGGAGGTTTATTTTTAGTGCTCCGGCATCTCTGTTTGTTTTCAGTATATAACAGATTTTTAATCCCTTGGTTCATTAAGACTGAATCTGATGAGGAATAATAGTGGGATTGGCAGTGAAGGATAGGATGGGTGTGAGCTGGAGAGGGAGGGGATACCATTAATGTGAAAATTGGAGCAGGTTGAAAATTATTTGTAATCATTATCTTTGGAGTTCAAAAAGTGGGTAGGCAGCAGTAGCTCAAACTTAAGTTGATGATGTATTGTAATGAGAGTTTAAAAAGCTCAGATGTTGCGGCATCTGCTCATTTTGAGATTTGTTAAGGGGGGGGGAAGGGATGCTTAATCCCTTGCTGCATTTGAGATGTAGAAATGCGATTGATAGCAGGACAATTCCTTGTGAGTGAGGTTTTGAAGACTCATTAATATTTCTTGTCCTTATGAACGCGGTCCAAGGAATCTAATGACGGGAACAGATGCAGTTATGGTCTCCATATGTCCCAGAAATAATTCCAAGACTTCCCAAAGTACTGTAGAGGGGGGGGGGGAAACCCACCCTGGTTGTTGTAGATATGGATCCCTAACCTCGGGAGCAGCCTCTATAGTACAGTAGTTAGAGGAAAACTTACCTGCTTCTGCAAATTTCCCTGTGTGTGTTGCCAAGGACAGTTTGTTTTTAGGAGCCAATTGTTGACTTAACTCATGAAAGAGGTTTAACCTTCCGTACTGTACTTTGATGCTTTCCTTCCACCTTTTAAGACTGATTTCAGGGTTGTGCTTCGTTCAGGAATATGTCTGCAGGAAGACCCAAATCTTGTTTAACCGTGCCTGTGTGTAAGGAGGACAGGGTGTAAGCACTTCTTGTACTGCCATCCGTACTGTTGCAACTTCAAGCGAATATCTAATTCTGAATATCTATCTAATCCTTGCTGCGTGGGCGGGATGCAGCTCTTCCTCCAAAGCTGCCTGCTGGGAGACGCATCAAAGGATAGGCAAGCAGGGAAAAGGGTTTCTAGATTCGCCCGCAAAGCCGCCTTGGTTTTTCAACAACAGACGAATCCTCAAATTTGTCTTGAAGTTACAGGCCCTTTCCCAAACAATCATATCGCTGTTGGCGCCTTCTATACCGCTTGCCTTTAAAAAAAAAAAAAAAAAGCCTGTGAATTGCGGAATTGACTCTTAAGAGTCAGTTCTCTACTTGGGGGGTGG
>JANHFL010009994.1:83915-94708 GCA_032468155.1 Oxyrhabdium leporinum | reverse complement strand
TAAGCTGTAAACCGCCCCGAGTCTTCGGAATGGGGCGGTATATAAATGTAAAAATAAATAAATAAAATAAATAAATCCTGAGATACAGATATTCTATTCTGTTGGTTGTTAAAAGGTTTTGCCAGAAAACGACCATTAAAATGTTATCTATGAAACTAAGGTCTCTGCAGCAGTAGCTCCAATCCATCCCTGTGGCTACCCAATATTGACCTTCTAATATTGAATTGATGGGTCAAGAGGCTCAACTACATCATAAGGACACATGAAAAACTTTACTTGGGGAATCTAATGTCCATTTTGTCCAACTTCTTCCTCTCTATGCTAGCCGAAGGCTTACCATTAGTAGAAGCCTACAAGTAGAGTATGAGTTGTCACACCAGTCTTCTGCTCCAAGCAAGTGCTCCACAACCTTCCAAGGATATAGCAATAGCAACAGCACTTAGACTTATATATACCGCTTTATAGTGCTTTACAGCCCTCTCTAAGCAGTTTACAGAGCCAGCATCTTGCCCCCAACAATCTGCATCTCCATTTTACCGAACTTGGAAGGCTGGAAGGCTGAGTCAACCTTGAGCCTGGTGAGATTCGATCTGCCAAATGGCAGGCAGCCGGCAGGCAGCAGAAGTAGCCTGCAGTACTGCACTCTCACCACTGCGCCACCCTGGCTCTAATATCCTTTCAAGGACCTTAAACTTTCTTAAGGCAGCTACCCTAACCATATTAAAAAGGGAGGGAGGCGGGTGTTGTTGTTGTTGTTGTTTTTAAAGCCACAAGTAGTGGGGCTACTAATTTTGAAAACTATTCTCAAACTTCAAAGTAGAAGTCGTTAGAGGTCCTAAATAATAGCTGCTAGGAAGCAACAATAAAAGGCGGATTTGCCTTTTTCTGTCCATTTGTGAGATTACTGGATATACTAAATTGACCATCCTATCTACTTATTTATTTATTTATTTACAGGACTTATATTAGGAATGGGCAACTCTGGGCCTTTTCTGACCTGTGGACAACTTATATAGACACCTATCTTATACAGTAGCTGTAGGCACCTCACAATACTCAATAAAATGCTATCCTTCTCATCATTCCTATTACCACCTCCTATTGGTATCTTAAGAGCCGTGGTGGTGCAGTGGTTATAATGCAGTACTGCAGGGCTAACTCACTGCTCACTCCAGGAGTACGATTCTGAGCGGCTCAAGGTTGGCTCCGCCTTCCATCCTTCCGAGGTCGGTAAAAGGAGGACCCAGATTGTTGGGGGCAATCGACTGACTGTAAACCGCTTAGAGAGGGCTATAAAGCACTGTGAAGCGGTATATAAGTCTAAGTGCTATTGCTGTTACGATTATATTACTTTGTTGTTTGTGTGTACACTGAGAGCTTATGCACTGGAGACAAATTCATTCTGTGTCCAGTCATACTTGGCCAATAAAGGATATTCTACTCCACTCCACTCCATTCCACTCCACTCCATCCTACTCTATCTACTCTACTCTACTCTACTCTACCCTACCCTATCCTACCCTATCCTAAAACATAGTTAAAACATACCACTCCCTCCAGGTGCCTACAAAGTCCCAGCAAATCCTCCATTCTAACCCAATGTTTAGGGGCCAGGGGTGGGCAGATCTTCACAGACCAATGAGGGCTAAAAGGATAGGGGTCCCTTTGATCTCAAGGGAGAGGCTGATCCAGAAGGTTGAGGTGGCCAGCAAGGAGACATCTGGATGCAACAGATGTTGAAAAGAATGCTTCTTGGGCTTGATCTATTAGTCCGTTCTTGTATTCTTATGCCATTGCATTGGTGGTCTTTGTGTTTCAAATAATCTTGCTTTTATGTTCTTCTGAGCTATTTGCAGGGTCGACTATGTTGTTCAAAATAATCAGCTTGGGATTAAGTAAGAATTCCTCTTCATACTGCTTCGATTAATAATATATGGGTTACAGATTTATTTTATGTTATGTAAGCTACATTTTTCTCTCGTAGTGGTCTGTTACAATATTCTTTGAAGTAATTAATGTGCATTAAAAAAGCTGCCAGGAATTCTGGAGCCCTTTTTTTCCCCCCGTCTTGTTTCAGTGAGTTATAAATCTATTATTTAATACATTAATTTTGTGGGGCAGCTTAGTCCTCAACTTACGACCACAATTTCTAGTTGCTCAGCGAGACACTTGTTCGGTGAGTTTTGCCCCATTTTACGACCTTCCTTGCCACAGTTTTTAAATCAGTCACTGCATTGTTTACGTTAGGGGCACGATTGTTAAGTGAGTCTGGCTCCCCCACTGACTTTGTCAGAAGGTCGCAAAAGGGGATCACATGAGCCCAGGACACCGCCGCAGCCGTCATAAATATGAGTCACTTGCCAAGCATTTGAATTCTGATCAAGTGACCATGGGAATGCTGCAATGGTTGTGAGTGTGAAAAATAGTCTTAAGTCACTTGTAAGGTTTAATCCTGGTTGTAAGTCGAGGACTGCCTGTGGGAAGGTGAAGTATGAGAAGCCATAATCCATAATCCTGTGGAATTGACTACTTAATGCCAGCACTATTCAAGGTTGCTTCGCTTAATGTTCCCATCATTTTGGGTCCTTAATCTGTTGTCTCCCTTCTCTATAGGATTTTGTCTCTCGGGCAAAACTGGCCATCCAGAACTTGGTGCAGAAAGTCGGATTTTTCGGCATCCTGGCATGCGCTTCCGTAAGTTCTCATCCCAAAAAAATGTATTTAGCCTCTTGATCCTGTTTCCATCCATGTGATTTTCTCGGTGTCTTTCCTGACAAATAGCCTCGGTCGTAGTTTTCTTGCAGACGTTTTATGGCCCAACTAGGTAACGTCATCAGCGTAGAAGGGAGTGGGGTTTGCTCTCTTGTTTATTATATACAAGTGGCTTGCCTTGTAAGTCAAATAGTAAAGGACAGCTGAATCAAGGACCCAAGCAAGAATCCTCCCTCCCAACACTGACAGGGCAAGCCACTTATATATATATAAACAGACAGCACCCCCCCCTCCCTGTGAGGTTGTGCAATAATACCAAAGCCTCCATGTGCTCGGATCTGAAAAGTGATTTTGAGTGTTGAGCTGTCCCCAGCTTCCTCAAATCTTTTCAGTCCATTACAACATCCCCAAACTTAATCCTCGGTACATTTTGTGCTCTGGTGCGAATAAACACACATCGTCTATTCTCCAGGTTGTGCTTCCAGATCCCGTGAATGCATCATCATAAACCGGGATAAGATCATAATCCCATGCACGACACCCACCCACCCCCGAAACTGGTCCAGTCACACCGATAAATAAAAAGAAACAGAGCCATTAAAAAACTTCCGAGAAGTCAAAGTTCGTGGAAAGGAGCCCCTTCCTAGCCTCACAAAGTAGGGGAAAGGTTTTAATTTGTAAATGCTACCTCATCGGCTTACTGTCTCCACCGTTATTAACAAGTTTATACAACTGGCACATCCAAATTTTTCCGTGCTTATAGTAAGCAAACCTGAGCTGGATTTTTTTTATTTTTATTTTTAGTCACAAAAAATTGGGACACTGAGAGCTGTATTGATTATTGGCTGCTCTTGTTTGTTCTTCAAATTAATGTTTATTATTAGAGCAGTGAGGCTCAGCCTGTGCACGGAGTTATTGGAGTTATTTCGCTGCTATTTCAGAGACTAAAGGCTGTTCTTTCCTTTATGAATTACCTTTTTTAAAAGAAAAAAAAAAGTCTCATTTAACCACTGTGGAAATATGGAATATGTATGTGTTAATCTGGACCGCGTCTGGGATATTATTCTCTTGCAAACCTTGTCTAGACGAGGGATAAAGAGTTAGGATTTTAAACACGATGTACAAACCGTTTGAAACACTCTCCCTTTCTTTGAGGCAAGTAGTAACTTTATTTACAGCCTGTTTGGGGAAAAGTGATCATTTTGTCGGTTCGTAGCATTTATGTAGCATTGGTGGGTATTTTCTAAGTAGGCCTCGGGGTGTGGGGGGGAATCTCCCTGCTCTGTATGTAAATATTTTAAGCTCACCCAAGTGTTTATGTAATTTCTTTTTTTCTCAATGGCCAGAGAATCTTTTTCCCAACAACTTTAGAGTTTTGTATCTCAAATACCACAACAACTTTCTCCATACCAAGAAAAATGAGTTTAGAAATAGAAAATAGAAATAGAAATAAATATAGAAATAGAAAAGCATTTAAAAAAAAAAGTTGATCATTGTTTATTTCGCCTGAAGAAGCAGATGGAGGATTCGGCGACATAAATCCTAGGGTTAAAAGGGACCTTGAAGGTCTTCTAGTCTGACCATCTCCCTGCCCAGGGTGGGAACCCTCAGATCATCCAAGAGAAATGGCATAACTTCTGTTTGAAATTCTCCAGGAGAATTTGCTGGAATTATGCTGGAATGTAGCTATCACATCTACCTCTGTCTTCTCCTATGTTCTGCTTTCTTTCTTTTTTCTTTCTCATTCTCTTCCTTCCTTCTTTTTCTTTCTTTCTATCTATCTATCTTTCTTTCTTCTCTCCTTCCTCCTTTCCTTTCCTTTCCTTTCCTTCTTTCCATTCCTTTCCTCCCTCCCTTCCTTCCTTCCTTCCTCTTCCCCTTCCCCTTCCCTTCTCCATCCAGCCATCTCACTGTTTTATACTGAGCATATATTTTTCATTGAAAGGGTGCTTTAGATCAGTTTCCCCCCCCCCCCAAACTTGACAACTTTAACTATGGGTGGACTTCAGCTCCCAGAATTCCTCAACCTCTTTCTATAACAGTGAGGTCTAGACACCAAAGAGGAAAAAATAAATTCCAAAAATGTGGAATATAGAAAGCAAAATAATGTGCTTTTGGCAGGTCCATATTGGTATTTCATATTGGTTTCCTGACTGGCAAATTAACATTTATTTAAAGGACCACACAAAACAAGTGAAAATGGTAGCTGGAGCCCACAACAAAAAAATAGATGGTTGTGAAGCTATTGCTCACTTCCGATTGACATTGGTGGGTGAAATTAAGGTCTAATTAGCTTAAAAGCCGGCTGGATGACTTTGGGCCAGTCCCTCTCTCTCAGCCCAACCCACCTCACAGGGTTGTTGTCCTGGGGAAAATAGGGAGAGGAAGGAATATTTGGTATATTCACTCTCCTTGAGTTATTTATAAAAATAATAAAGGCAGGGTATCCACAAAATAAATTAAATGTTGTTGTGAACTATTCATGTCAATCTAACCCCCAAATATAGCAATTGTTAATTTTCAGCTAGGATCCTTTGCTTTTCAAACATTAGAGATTGGACAACCGTTTGTCTGAAATGGCATTGGGTTTCCTGTTTGAGCAAGGGGTTGGACTAGAAGACCTCCAAGGTCCCTTCCAACTCTCGTTATTCTGTTAGAAAAGGAAGCCATTTTGTTTTTTTCTTTCTGTTCCCCTTTCATTTCGGCAGCATACATAGCAAAGAAATGCCAGGTTTGTTCTCACCACCCACCACCCACCCCCAGCCCCAGGGGAGTGGGTTTCAGACACACTGTTCACCAGAGATCCATTTTTGGGGACTGAGTCACTGGACCAAAACACTTGTTGATGGGGGAGGGCAAGAGGAGAATATTTGATAAATGGCTTTCAAATGGTTGACTGTGGTTTCTGTGCATTTCTTGTGGAAGACGTCGGTCAAGCTGTTTCTAATCTGGACTTTCAAAACAAAACCCAGAGATGTGGGCAAGACCTTACTTCATCTGGAACATTGTCTAGCTGAGAGGTCTCCCTCTTTTTTTTTAAATAATAATAATAATTATGGGCTGTCACACCAACATTTCTTAAGCAGAACTGTCAAAAACATGAACATTCAGAAAAAAGGGTTAAAAACCCTAAAGTAACATACTCAGAGGTTCAGAAGTTCTCAAACTTGTGGTCTGAAGGAACCGTGAATGGTTTGAGGGTTGCAGCCCTACGGCGCACAGGCCGATTATGGAAAACTCGCCAATATGTGGTCTTGCTTCATTTCTTTTAAATTGAAATACTGCGATGAATTCTGTCCAGATTCTCAACCAGGCTAACAAAGCTGCGGTTTTAATAAGACACTGGCTAGTTTAGACCAACGTTTCTCAAGTTTGGGCAAGTTTAAGATATGTGGACTTCAGTTCCCAGAATTCCCCAGCCAGCAAGGTTCAGATCATGAGCATGTGTAGGACAGCATCCATTTACTGCTTCACAAGCAGCATATAATATTCTGCAGAAGATTGCCACTAACCATGGAGGTTTTATTTACTGGGCTTCCTAACCACTAGTCCTCGACGGCCCTGTCTCGTTTCTTGAGCCTGTCTCGTTCTCGGAATAATTTTAAGAAGGGATTGGGCAACCATTTGTCTGAAATGGCATAGGGTTTCCTGCTTGAGTAGGGGGTTGGGCTAGAAGACCTCCCAAGGTCCCTTCCAACTCGTATTATTCTGTCAGGTAATCCTCGACTTACGATCAGTCACTTAGTGACCGTCAGAAGTTACATCAAAAAGTGGCTTACGACCGCTTTTCACACTTATGGCACACCCGCGGTCACGTGATCAAAATTCGGAGATTTGGCAACGGATTCATACTTTCATGACGCTTGCGTGGTCACGCGATCCCCTTTTGCGACCTTCTGAGAGGCGAAGTCAGTGGGGGGAAGCCCGATTCGGCTTGACAAGCATGTTACTAACTTAACAACCGCAGCCATTAGGTTCAACAACGGTGGCAGGCAAGGTCGTAAAGTGGGGCAAAACCCGCTTAACAGCTGTCTCGCTCAGCAACGGAAATTTTTGGGGGGCTCATTTTTGGGGTTTTAAAGGAATTTTTTATATTTTTATATTTTATATGTAAACCGCCCCAAGTCCTTGGAATGGGGCGGTATATAAATTTAAATAATAAATAAATAAATAAATAAATTTGCGGTCGTGAGTCGAGGGGCTACCCATATTTATGACAGCTAATCCTACTTCTCCTTCCCCCCCTCCAGATTCCCAATCCTCTCTTCGACTTGGCCGGGATAACGTGCGGACATTTCCTGGTTCCCTTTTGGACATTTTTTGGAGCCACCTTAATTGGAAAAGCAATCGTCAAAATGCATATCCAGGTAATTTACCTACCAAGATGGAGTCTCTCTTACCGCCTTGTCAAGACGGATGGAAACGAGGAGTTCACCCCTCTTGTCTGTGGAGGTTCTCAATCAGCCCAGGTCGTGGCTGTCCCAAAGGTAGCTTTTTCAAAAGGCAACTAGATTTTCTTGGGCTCGTTTTTTGTTTTGTTTTTTTTAAGAATAGAATTTCCTTCTTCTTTCCGCTTCTCCTCCCAAAAAAGCTGCTGCTGCTGCTTCTTTCTTCTTCGGGCCAGTCGCTTTCCCTCAGCCCTGGGAAGCAGGCAATGGGAAACCAGTTTTGAAAAACCTGGCCAAGAAAAGAGCAGGGAATTATCGAGGCCAGAGGTGTCAAACTCGGTTTCATTGAGGGCCGCATCAGGGTTGTGTTTGACCGGGGGGGGGGGGCAGCTCGACGTCACTCGTTTCAGGGGCACCTGTGGCGGCCAAGTGCTAAGGCAGGACTTCCCTCAGACCCTCCCTCACTTTCATTATAACCTTCCTTCCCTTCCTTCCTTTCTTTCCTTATTTTTCCTTCCTCACTCTCTCCTCATCTATCCTCCTTTGTCTTCCCTCTTTCCCTTTCTCCTTTCCTGTCCCTTCTTGCATGCTCAAGTGCGAAAGGGGAAACATTTCTCCTCTTGCTTTGTTTTTAGTTTGTTTTGCCCGCCCTCTGCCAGCGAAAACGGAGGTCGGTGGTAGGCGCATGCCCCCCCCACCCCCCGGGTCTCGTTTTTCAGCCGGGACGGCCTCCTGCAACCCTTTGCTAGCAAAAACAGAGCTGGGGCTCCCGTGCTCCGTTTTCGCTGGCAGGTCCTTTGCTGTTTCCAGGGTGCCCCCCCCCAGGCCAGATCTAAGCACCCCAAGGGCCGGATCTGGCCCGCAGGCCGTGAGTTTGACACCCCTGATCTGCATAGTTCACCAGGAGTCAGAATGGAAGAAGCTTCTTGGATGAGAAACGGAACATATTCAAAGAAAAAAACAACGAAGGAAATCCAATTGCCTTTTGGAAAAAAAGCACCTTTGGGACATCCACCTCTCTTGTTTCCCAGGAATTTTTTTATGGCGGTTGTTAAGTGAATGTCTAGTTTAATAAAAAGAAGGACTAGGGGGTGACAGGATAGCAGTCTTGCAATATCTGAGGGGCTGCCACAAAGAAGAGGAGGGTCAAATTATTCTCCAAAGCACCAGAAGGCAGGAGAAGAAGCAATGGATGGAAACCAATCAAGGAGAGAAGCAACTTAGAACTAAGGAGAAATTTCCTGACAGTGAGGACGATTCACCAGTGAAACAGCTTGCCACCAGAAGTTGTGAATGCTCCATCACTGGCGGTTTTTAAGCAGAGATTGGGCAACAATTTATCTGAAATGGTATAGGGTTTCCTGCCTGAGCAGGAGGTTGGATTGGAAGACCTCCAAGTTCCCTCCCAACTCTGTTATCCTGAATCACCGTGGTCGTTCAGCAGACCCCATGGTCATTAAGCAAATCAGCTGTCTGCGATGGGCATACCCGTATCTTCCACCAGCAGATTTTTTTTAAAAAAATTATCACGGGTTCTTCCCCCCAAATTTGGAAATCTCGTTTCTTCAAATTTGGGCCGGAGTCTTTCCATTCCTGCAAAAAGCCTCTCAGATATGCATAGCTGGCGATTATATTGGCGTATTACCTCTTAATCATCCCTTCTGCAGACTAAACATAGCCAGCTCCTTTGCAGGGAAACAGGCCCATTCTGTATACATTACCTGGGGAACATTTCTTTTGAATTTAGGCGAGCTAACTTTTGGGAGGGGAGGGGCGGTGTGTGTGTGTAGACAGACGATAAAGAAATCTCAGCCATTCGTTGTCCAAACTTTGGTGGCTTGAAGAATTTGTTTAATCGGCAAGCGGTTGCAGGAAGGTGGGGAGGAAAAAAAAAAAGGGGGGGGGGAGGGGGGCTTGGAAAGAAGTAGAAATGTTTATTTTTAGATTCTGTACACATGGCTCATCGCCGCTTTAATCTTGGAAGAGGCATTTAAGCCTGCCGTCTCTTACTATGACTTGGAAGACCTGGGTGGCCAACGAGACCAATTGTATCACCTGTGGATTTCGATTCCCAGAGTTCCTGAGCCAGCGTCTGAATTTTGATCACATGACCATGGGAACGCCACAGTGGTCGTAAGTGTGAAAAGCATAAGTCACTTTTTTTTTCATTCAGTGCCATTGTAACTTTGGTTACTAAATGAACTGTTGTACGTCTAGCACGGCCTGTATTTTATCGTGTCGGGGGACGCAATGCATTTTCAGGAAATGAGCTCCCCATTCGCTCTGGATTTGGCTAAAAGGCCAAGTGATTGTGACATAAAATGGGAGATTTTTATGCTAGCTGCTTTCCCTTTTGGCACAAGGAGTGAGGGATTTGAATTTTCGAATCTCCTGCAGCTGGCTAAATTCGTTAAAATCCTCTGCTGTGTTAGCAAACACGCAGGCTTGCAAAGATTACCGAGTGTGAACGTTTGGGACGCCGTAACACAATGTTCTTGAAAAAAAGAGACACGCAGTTCCAGATTGGCTGAAAAATGGGAAACGAAGCCTTGGAATTATATGACAAATACACGATTTGACCAATGTTGAGTAGTCTGGGAACATTTCTTCTCCCCCCCCCCCAGACCTCAAGTGGCATACATCACAATAAATGACAGTTTAAAACAGCAACAACTCTAGAACAGCTTGTCTTCCAAGAGTTATCTCAACAAAGCTGAACATTTTTGTCTGCTTATCCTCGGGGAATGCTATATATACCTCACTCTTTCCCCAACCCGGAGCCCTCCGGATACGTCAGTCTGCAATTTTGAGAATTCCCCCAAAATTGGCAAACTGTTGGGGGAAGTTACAGCCCGGAGAGTAACCAGATTGAAGACCCCTGGTATTGGAGGAGTGTTATTTCAATTTTTACCATGCAGGTAGTCCACGACTTATAATAGTTCATTGAGTGACCATTCAAAGTTACGACACTGAACAAAGTCACTCATCACTGTTTTTCATGCTTACGACCGCTGCAGCGTTCCCACGGTGACATGATCAACATGCTTGGCAACTGACTCATATTTATGACGGTTGGAGTGACCCAGGGGTCATGTGTTCACCTTTTGCGACCTCCTGACAAGCAAAGTCAATGGGGAAGCCAGATTCACCTCACAACCGGGTCCCTAACTTAACAACGGCAGTGATTCACTTCACAACTGTGGCAAGAAAGGTCGTAAAATGGGGCAAAACTCAGTTAACAAGCGTCTCACTTAGAAGCAGAAATTTTGGGCTCAGTTGCAGTGGTAAATCAAGGACTACGTGTATTTCAATTTACTATGTAGGGATTTTCTTGTAACACAGAGCTTAATTTAACTTACAGGCAGTTTGGTCTAGTGGTTGAAGTAAGGAGTTTGCAAGTTCATTTCCTGCCTTAGCCATGAAAGCCAGCTGGGTGAGTTTGAGCCAGATACCAGGAGACTGTGAGTTCTAGTTCTGCCTTAGGCATGAAAATTGGCTGGGTGCCTTTGGGCCGATCACCAGGAGACAGTGAGTTCTAGTTCTGCCTTGGGCATGGAAATTGGCTGGGTGCCTTTGGGCCGATCACCAGGAGACAGTGAGTTCTAGTTCTGCCTTAGGCATGGAAATTGGCTGGGTGCCTTTGGGCCGATCACCAGGAGACAGTGAGTTCTAGTTCTGCCTTAGGCATGGAAA
>JANHFL010009994.1:72392-83815 GCA_032468155.1 Oxyrhabdium leporinum | reverse complement strand
AGGAAGGAAGGAAGGAAGGAAGGAAGGAAGGAAGGAAGGAAGGAAGGAAGGAAGGAAGGAAGGAAGGAAGATTTGTGATGCTTCTTTCCAGATTCTCACAAGGAAACGCAATGGGGAAGCCAGCAGGAAATCGGAAGTCTTGCGTATCCTTGGTCATTCTTTGTTTCTCTCTTTAAATAAGGAAATATTTCTGAAACAATGACCCGGTGGAGTACGTGTTGTCTAGAAAAGCTCTATTTCTGTAGAATGTGAAGCCATATTTTCAGATTCCACTCATAGAAGAGTTTTTTTAAAAAGCCAGCTAGCCAGTAGTGTTGGAGCAGAATCCATGGCCCTCTTTTGCTTCCTTTCTCCGCCCAAAGAATAAACCATGATTAGAGCTTAGCAAAAGGATGTGACCAAAAGAGAGAGTGGGGGGGAGAAATTTGAGGAAATGTGATGTCATTACGTGAACTTGGAAAAGGAACATCATCAGCGCAAGAGTGATCAACGAACTGCATGGTTTCATTTTTCCCCCTTTGAGCATTTGTCTGACTCTTGTGTGTCCTTGGTTGTTGTCCCCCCAGAAACTTTTTGTGATCATCACCTTCAGCAGACACATAGTGGAACAGATGGTCTCCTTAATTGGGTGAGTACAACAGTTCTGATGTCATTGATGGTTGAAAACGGCTCCTCTTAGGTCTTAATTTTCTAACTGTCTTCCTCAGCCTGGGTAACTTTAAGATGGATGGACATTCCCCCCAGCATGGCTGACTGGGGAATTCTGGGACTTGAAGTCCGCCCATTTTAAAGTTTCTTAGGTTAAGCAACATAGCTCTACATCAGCAAGGAACAATGCTGAACCCATGCTGAAAACCCCTCCCCGTCCAGATGCCTTCACCTTAATTTTTAAAAGCATTTCACAACCTCTTTTAAAATGGCACACTAATAGAGCAACAGAGTATGACTCACGGCTGTCAGCCGTGATGACGAAACAATGGGATATAGATTTGGGACATTAATACAGTGGTTTTTTTATTTTTATTGAGTCTCAGTGCAGTTTTAGTTGGTCTTTTGTTTGAATAAAGTTCTCTTTTTAAAAATTTGTTTACCGCCCAGAGTTTTGTGAATGGATGGACGACCTTATAAGATGGAGGGAGGGAGAAAGGGAGAGAAAGGAAGAGAGATCAGATGGATGGATGGATGGATGATGGGTGGAGAGCTAGGATAGATAGGCACACTGGATGGGTGGATGGATCGATGGATGATTAAAGATAGATGGATGGAGAGAGAGAGAAATCAGATGGATGACTGGATGGACGGATGGATGGATGGAGACAGAGAGAGAGAGAAATAGGATGGATGGATGGATTATGGATGGATGGAGAGCTAGATTATAGATAGATAAGCAGGCAGGCAGGATGGATGGAGAAAGAGCAAGATTGGATGGATGGATGGATGGAGACAGAGGAGAGAGAAAGAAAGATGGATAGATGAGTGGATGGAGATGGATGGATGGACAGAGAAGGATGGATGGAGAAAGAGCTAGTTTGGATGGATGGATGGAGAGAGAGAGAGAAATAGGATGGATGGATTATGGATGGATGGATGTAGAGCTAGGATATAGATAGATAAGCAGGCAGGATGGATAGAGACAGAGAGAAAGAGAGAGATCAAATAGATGAGTGGATGGATGGATGGACAGAGAAGGATGGATGGAGAAAGAGCTAGATTGGATGGACGGACGGACGGACAGACGGATGGATGGACGGACTAAAGCTCTATAGTATCCCACATTCCATTTTTGCATCCCAGACCCTCCCCACCAATTGCTAAAAATTACAACTTCTCAGAAAACTAGGCTCCAACTTAGATTAAACTTCTTTTTTTTAAAAAAAATATATCTTGAACCTTTTCCCTGAACTTGAAAATTGGGGTGGGTGGGGGGGTGGGGTGTCCTCCGCAGGGGAATCCGAAACTCCTCACTCTGTTGGTGCAGGTCCTTGTTTTTCCTGAGTTCAGTCCATGGTATTCTTCTTTTCTTTTCATTTTTCTTTTTTAAAAGAGGTGTAAAGCATAGCCCTTGGCCGCTGGGAAGCAGCTTCACCCCGATGAGGGGGGTCAAGGTGAAAAAAGACCCCCCCAAAACCCCCCAACAACAACAACCCCAAAAACCGGCAGGGAGACTTCACGGCAACGAAATCAATCCAAGGGCCATCCTTGCTAATTTCGGCAGGATTTCCTGTTTTCCAATAAGTCACTCGCAGTCAGTTCGTCTTACAGGATGCTTGTCACGGCCGCTACCCCTGAACTCTTGCTAGAATTGGCTCAGCTGCGCGATTTGTTGGCTTCAGTGAATCAGTGATTGAATACCGGTTAGATGCAGGCAGGATCGTATGGCTGAAATATAGGAGAAAAAGGGGTTAAAAGCGACTTTTTTTACATGGAATATTATGGGTAATGTCCAAAGAACTGTAATCGGCAATAAGGCTCTGTAGACAGGAAAGGGGAACATCTTAGTAGCATGCTATTTCATGAACTAAACCTGCTCACTTATTCATGGTTTGAATGTTCACAAATACAAATGCATTTTTTTTCCCCCCTTTGCTGCCCTAAAAAGAATATCCATCTGTGCTAGGAAGTGATTCAGGCTTGAATTTATTGCTCATTTCGGCAGGAAATGGAGCGAAGCTGTAGATAACGGTGAATGCGATTATTGTTCTTAAAAACATCTCTGCACAGTCCTGTTGTTAAATGAAACAATGGCATGGTTTTAAAACATATATGTCTATAAATGTTTTTGACCTGGGAGCAGCTGGGTGTGCTCTTAAATTAAATCATAAAGGACTTCTGAATGAATATTAACATGACGCCCTGTTTGAAGTGTGTGTGGGTTTTTTTTAAAATAATAATAATAATAATAATGGATATTATCCTTGCAGTCTTTGTTGTTTTCTGGCACCATTATCTTGAACATGGTTCTTTGGAGTTCAGAGGAAGGTTGAAAACCAGGTCCATTAAACTGTTTGCCTTGGTTATGTGTCCAGGTGTGTTTTGGGGTGTGTATGTGTGTGTAGGGAAGAGACTAGTTTGTGTTGTCGTCAGATCCACATGCGGATACCTTAAGGTTGCATGCACAAAATTCTTGACTTGCAACCTCAGTGGAGCCCAACATTTCCGTTGTTAAACAAGACAGTTGATAAGCGAGGCGTGCCCCATTTTGGGGGTGGGCACGGTTGTTAAGCGAATCCCTGTGGTTGTTAAGTGAATCATGCGGTTGTTAATTGAATCTGGCTTTCCCCCCCCCCCATTGACTTTGCCTGTCGGGAGCCGGCTGGAAAGATCACACACGGTGATTACATGAGCCCGGGTCAGAGCAACCGTCGTAAGTACACGCCAGTGGCCAATCACGTGACCATGGGGATGCTGCAGCAGTCTTAAGTGTGAAAACTGGCCGTAAGTCACTGTTTTCAGTACCGTCGTCACTTCGAACAGTCACTAAACGAATGGCTGTAGGTCGAGGATCACCTATATTTTGAGCCAGCTACCTTCAGCTGTAGGCTCTTTTTCTTTCCTCTTGTCCGTCTGTTTTTCCTCTGGGCCCTGGTGTATCCCACCCCACCATCCAGAAGAAGAAGACGAAAAAAGTCCTTTATCCATCTAGTAGGAGTTTATGTATTTATTTATGTAATTTGTATGGTGGTGCCCATCCTGCCATCGTGCAACTTGAGGCAGTTTATAAGATAAACAACATAAAACATTAAAATGATAGATAGTTATAGATAGGTAGACAAGACAGACAGTCAGATAGAGATAGAAATGAGATAGAAATAAATATAAATATAAATATAGATAGATATAAATGACATAGATATAGATAGATATATTTTAATGATTTATACATTAAAATAGTGCATCCAGTTTTTGTCACCACATCGCAAAAAAGATGTTGAGACTTTGGAAAAAGTGCAAAGAAGAGCCACTAAGATGATTAAAAGCCTGGAGGAAAAAACATATGAAGAACGGTTTTAGGATTTGTGTTTGGCCAGTCTAGAGAAAAGAAGGACAAGGCATGCCACAACAGTAGTATTCCAGTATTTGAGGGGCTGCCACAAGGAAGAGGGGGTAAACTTATTTTCCAAAGCCCCTGAAGGCAGGACAAGAAGCAACAGATGGAAACTAATCAAGGAGAGAAGCAACTTAGAACTAAGGAGAAATTTCCTAACAGTGAGGACAATTGACCAGTGGAACAGCTTGCCACCAGAAGTTGTGGGTGCTTCGTCACTGGAGGTTTTTAAGAAGAGACTGGACAGTCACTTGTCTGAAATGGTATAGGATCTCCTGCTTGAGCAGGGGGTTGGACTAGACGACCTCCAAGGTCCCTTCCAGCTCTATTGTGATTAATTGATATTAACATTCGAATTTCTAAGGAAGGAACCAGTATATAACAGGATGGCATCTTCTCTCTGGCTCTCACTCGCTCTATCTCTACTTCTCTCTCTATGTCTGTCTGTCTTCTCATTGCAATTCCACAGAGCTTAATTCAATTTCTCTTTGCGCCAGGAGACTAGTCTAAATTCCCACATTGGACTTTTTGATTGTTGGTAGTTCGTTGACTTATAGGGTAAGCAACTTCTAACATAAACAGAGAGTAAATCCCTTCCTTCTGGCACTGATGACATTGCCTAGCTGGGTCATGAAAAGTCTGTGCCAGACTTTTAACTATACAATTTGGGATGGGCACCCTTTGCAGGGTGTGGGAGTAGGAATGGATTCCCAGAGGGGGGAAAAAAATGCAGACTGCAAGAACCAGGAGCACCACTCAGGTGACCCTTGAGGACACAGATAAGCCTCCAAGCGCTGCAACCGACCCTCTAAAAGGAGGCAGACGACCAGCTGTCCTGCAAGGAGTATCAATCCTTCCATTCCCCACCATCCAGTCAGAGCGGAAGAAGCTTCTGGGATGAGAAGTGAAACGTCTTCAAAAGAAAAAAAAAACACAAGAAATTCCAGTTTCCTCCTGAAAAAAAGCACCTTTGGGACAGCCGTGACCTGGATGACGGAGAACCTCTACAGACATCTGCAAGGAAACCACCAAGCGGAGAGAGCACCAAGAGTGCCACACTTCTCCATATATCGAAAAATGCTCATCAAACAAATCATGGCGTCGCCATCTTGCTTGCTTCCCTACTTGAGTCGTTGGGGGTTTCAAAACCAACTTTAGACCTTAGCCCAGCAACTAACTGCAGTGTTCTCCCCCCCTCCACTTCCTCTTGTTTTCGTTCAATGTATATAGCCTGATGGAATTAATATCCGTGATTTATGCTCTTGGTATTTTCTAAGGCGGGAAATTTGTCTGAAGGATTCTTTGGGGATTTGAAATGTCTGGAAGTCGTTGCTCTTGAAGTATGTAAACGTGACATGGGGAGACGCTTTCTACAAAAGAGCTGAAGTATCTAAATAACATTCTTGAAAGCTTCAGTGCTGGAATAAATCTGTGGGTTGTTGTTTTTTTTTGTTTGTTTTTTTTTTTCCTTCCCCCCTTTTCCTTAAATCATCTCCGGAACTTCGGAATAAAAACTTGGTGGTGTTTTTCTTCCTCCTGCCAAATTAAATCAGCGCTCATTGATTAGATCTCGGTGCCAATGGCTCAGGGACTGCTCCCGTTGCAACATCCAATATTCTGCTGAGCGAGAGAGATTTTCAAGCACGCAAATCTGGGGATGGAAAATAGAGTAGCATTTTTCTCTCACAATTAGTCATCGGCATTTGAGCGCCATTAAGCATCCTTGCAAGGAAACAAAGGGCCTGCCCGATTCAGGAGTTTGTCAAACTCTGGATGTCAGACTTCAAAAATGTTCTCAGGAGGGAAGATTCTTGGAAAATCCTCCGATCTTTTGACTTTTAAAAATCTGAATTTCCTCTCCCTTTCCCTCCCCCCCCCCCCATCTCTTAACACTATCTCATTCATTTCTCTCTGGAGCAGCCTACAAAAACACCCCCATGTGTAAAACCATTGCTAGAATTCACAGGACTCCCATCGGAACCAAAATGGCTTAATGTAAACATTTTTCAGCAAAACCCTAATGTTACCTTAGAAATGCCATTGATTTCAGTTAGTTTAAATAAAGGTAGGCTGAGCATTCTGCCCTGTAGAATTGAGCATTTTTTAAATTTTCACTCTTCTCTCACACCTGGAAAGGATCTAAGTTAAATTTAATTGAAGAGATCCAACTACAAAGGCTGGAATTTATATATTAATTCAGTTTGTTGGTTTCTTTGTATCCTATTTTTATTGTTTTTACAAGTAACTTATTTTTGTAGGATCCAATCTGGGACGGTCACCGGAACCTGAGCCCAGGTTGGATCCTGCAACATATATATCCTGGGACATATATATATTTGCCTTCATTTGTAACTTATTTTTATTTTTACAAATAAAGTTTACAAATAAAATTACGAATTAAATCTATTCATTCAATTTATTTATCAATTCTGGTCAATTGTATTAAGGCTGTTATAGTTACCACAACTGAGAAAAAGCATTTATTTTTCCAGATTTTGTTTTTTAGTTGTAGCATGAATAGAAAACCTAGGAAACCATATTGACTCTGAGCAAAGTAGTTTATTAGAAATCATTAACACCTTCTCCTTTAAGATAGTTTAATTTATCCATTATTATAGACCTTGAGCTAGCCTAATAAAAGCATTTCCTTAACAAGTTCCTTAACCTTCCAAGTTTGGAACCTCAGTTTAAAAAAAAATAAAAATTAAATCAATCCATCGGCTAAATCAGAATGCCTACAAAAATTGTTCGTTTTGTGTGACAGGGCATGAAATAGAAGAAAATCAGAAATAACGAGTACTAACTTGCAAGTCTCTTTGCAAGCTGTCCACACTCACTGAGAGTGAGTTGGGCAGCTATATATATATTTTTTTAAATAAATGAATAAATGTAGATTTAATTTAAATATAAGAAAAAAAAATCCTGAGCGTAAGATTCACACAACAGTGGAATAATTTACCTACCACAGTTGTGAATTCTCCATTCTCAAATCTCAGGTCTTTAAGAAAGGGCTTCATAACCATCTCGCAGTGATGATTTTCCCATACATAGCAGAGAATTAGATAAAGTGATACGGTGTTAGGGAATTAACGGTGTCCTCCAGCTTCTCAGTTCGAGTAGATAGACCTTCCATCTCCCACCTTTCTTATGAGCTGAAGACCTAGGCTCTTCCTTTCTTCAGGTGGGAAGACCCCAAAAACATGTCTAGATGCTACTGATTTTCACACAGACAGCAAGATCTTGCTCCTATGTCATATTTTGGTCAAGACGATAAGCAAAACCATTGTTTTAGGAAGCAGGTGGGGGTATCCCGCTAAAAGAAGAATCGGTCATTTTGACGTTGTATCTACACGAAAGTAGACCTTTGGCTCCGGAAAGTCGACTTCTCCAGCCTCACCTGGAGAAGCTGAGGTGTGAACTTTGCAGGTGAAGTTATGCTCCATCTCCAAAAAGAGTTAAGTTTTTTGGTCCTCATGATCCTATGTAGAGAACCCATAGGCCCATCTACCATTTTCTTACATGGAAATGCCGCAACCTGGACGTTAATGCTTCTTCTTCTAAGGAAAAGAGAGTCCCATATTTTTTTTTTCCAGTGGACGCTTCTGACCACCCTCGCTTCTCCGCCCGAATGCCGGAGAGGAAGCTGAGATTAGAAAAATTCTTTTTGTCTACGTTTTAGAATTGATTTAGGGTTCCCAGACCGCAAGGAAGAGATCCTAATGTACCCTGCAGGCTTTCGGGAAAATGGGTTTTTCCAGATTTGGGATTTTCACTTTCATTGTCTTTCCAGATGTTAGGATTAGGCAAGCTGCATTTGCAAAAGCAAACATACAAATCCCCCATGTATTATTTTATTTCCTTGGCCAGACATAAAAATGTACTTTGCTGCGCTCCTGTGCCGTTATTTTCTTTTGAAATACAAATTTGAGCGTTTTCAGTACCAGCCATTCAAAATTAAAGATCACAACAGCAAAGGTTTGAATACACTTTAGCTGCTCCCCAAACTTAACTCAAAACATAGGGGATTCTCTCAAATTTTAGTGAATGGCATGCTTTTTGTTCAAATGTGTGTTGTTGTTTTTAAAGCTAAGCTGATACAATCAAGAATGCCTTGATTATATCATCTTGGCTTTAAATTATACTGAGTGGTGTGTTGGTTTGTTTTTAAAGTCAAGATATAATAAATACTTTTGTTTTGGACATGTTTTATTATTTTTTATGACAAGGTTAAAATACAAAATTCAAAAAGAAAATTCCCCAAAACACAAAACAATCAAAAGCATTAAAAAGGTACATAAAAAACACATTACACACATATTATCCCCTCTAGTTGAATACCGATCAATATATTACTACAACATTAGTTCCCAGCCCTGCAATGGGCCCTCCCCAAAAATTTTAAACTACTAAATCTATTTGCAAATTTTTGACCTGTCTTCTATATGTAAATATTAGTGACAAAGTAGTTAACAGGAAGAACAATAATAGTAAAACAAAACAATTATTATTTCAAAACTCTCTGTTAACAAACCGTTATTGTAATCCGCTCGTAGACAGTTTAATTATATTTAATTATATTATTTTGGCTTTTAAAAAAACTGAAGAAAAAATGTGCCTTTCAGTACAATTTTAAGAAATTAACATTTTTAAAATCATTTTATTTCATCCATTTGTTATTTATTTCTTTGTCAGCTGCCTGATTCTGCATAAACTTGCAAAAATTTCTGGTTTTGAAAATGATTGTGTTTGGCTTAAGTGCACTTTTCCAATACAGGATAAATGTGGAAAAATTGGCAATGTTATATCCTATCAAGTGAATCTCCTTCTCTCCACTCTGGTACTTTTTCTCTCTCTGCTGCCCTGTAATTAATGTGCTTCCAATACTTAGTTATTTAAAAGAAAAATATTCCCTCTACATCCTTATGATATTTCTACGTGGAAAATCTTACTTTGACAAAGTATAATGGGATCTTAGGGAGAAGAGCAATATCCGAGAAAGGAGATTCACACTGAACCGACTTTACAGGACAGTTTGGAAATATATAGTTAGTCCTCGGCTTACGACCACAACTGAGCCCAAATTTTCTGTTAAGTGAAACATTTGTTAAGTGAGTTGTGCCCCATTTTACGACCTTTCTTGCCACACTTGTGAAGTGAATCCCTGCAGTTGTTAAGTTAGTAACCCGGTTGTTAAGTGAGTCTGGCTTCCCCACTGACTTTGATTGTCCGAAGGTCACAAAAGGGAATCACATGACCCCAGGACACAGCAACGGTCAGCAACAGTCATAAGTATGAATCAGTTGCCAAGTACCTGAATTTTGATCATATAATCATGGGGATGCTACAAAGGTTGTAGCTGTGAAAAATGGTCCTATCCCAAGTCACTTTTTCCAGTGCTGTTGTAACTTTGAACAGTCACTAAAGAAACTGTTATAAGTCGAGGATTATCTGTATTGTGTAGTTGGGTTCATGTGGGCAACAGATTTAAAGCACAGATAGTCCTTGACTGACAATCACAATTGAGCCCAACATTTCCAGCTAAGCAAGATGGTTAAGTGAGTTTTGCCCCATGTTACGACCTTCCTTCCCCTAGTTGTTAAGAGAACCACTTACAGTTGTTAAGTTTGTAACACGGTTGTAAAGTGAATCTGGCTTCCCCATTGAGGTGGTAAGTGTATTAAGTGTAGGTGGTACCTCGCTTAATAGCAGTAACTGTGAGAGGAACCTCAGAGTCCCAGTGGACAATCGCTTAAATAGGCCAGCCGTGTGCGGCAGCTGCCCAAAAAAGCCAACACACTTCTAGGCTCCATCAACAGAGGGAGAGAATCAAGATCACGGGAGGTGTTGATACCACTTTATAAGGCCCTGGGAAGGCCACAGGTGGAATAATGGATCCAGTTTTGGTCCCCACGATGTAAAAAAAGATGCTGAGACTCTAGAAAGAGTGCAGAGAAGAGCAGCTAAGAGGATTAGGGGGCTGGAGGCTAAAACACTTAAAGAACGTTTGCTGGAATTGGGTAGGTCTAGTTTGATGAAAAGGAGGACTAGGGGTGACATGATAGCAGTCTTCCAATATCTCAGGGGCTGCCCCAAAGAAGAGGGAGTCAAGCTGTTCTCCAAGGCCCCTGAAGGCATAACAAGAAGCAATGGATGGAAACTAATCAAGGAGAGAAGCAATCTGGAACTAAGGAGAAATTTCTTAACAGTGAAAACAATTAATCAGTGGAACAACTTGCCTCCAGAAGTTGTGGGTGCTCCATCACTAGAAGTTTTTTAAGAAGAGTTTGGACAACTATTTTTCTGAAATGTTATGGGGTTTCCTGCCTGAGCAGGGAGTTGGACTAGAAGACCTCCAAGGTCCCTTCCAACTCTGTTATTCTATTCTAATATCCTTTAAAATATTTGACAGTGTGATTCCCAAGCCTCTTCCTCTCTTAGTGCAGTCAACCGTCTCTTTCCACAGAGTAAATCAGAAACCAGTAGAATTATATGTTTTTCAAGTCTTGTGCCTGGAAAGGTAATTCAACAGCAAGTGGAAAGAGAAAGTTTAATTTAGAAAGAGGGAAGCAACATAGATGTGAAAAAAGCTCCAAATGAACTGGATTTTTTTAAGCAGACCACATCTGCATAATAATGGGGGACTTCAGAGGATGAGGTCAAAGAGGAAAATTTCACCCACAAGGATTTAACCCAACTTTTAAGTTTGCCAACTACCAAGCACTGATCATGTAAACTGGGAAATAGGAAATCAAAAACCTTCTTTATAACCAAGTTAAAGAGACCAGCAAATTTATGGTGGGGTCCTTGGTGCTCTCTGAGCTTGGTGGTTTTCTTCCAGACATTTCATTATCAAACTAGGTAACATCATCAGTGCAGGCCAGCCAATTATTATTTTTTTGTAATAAATGATTTTTTATTTTTGGGACAAAAACCTTTGTGCTGTTGGAATGGTTTATTTCAAGTGAGAGGTAACTAACAGAATAACAAGAGTTGGAAGGGACCTTGGAGGTCCTCTAATCCAACCCCCTCGCTAAAGCCAGAAACCCTATACCTTTTCAGACAAATGGTTGTCCAAATCTCTCCTTAAAAACCTCCAGTGATGGAGCACCCACAACTTCTGAAGGCAAGTTGTTCCACTGATTAATTTTTCTAACTGTCAGGAAATTCCAGGTTGCTTCTTTCCTTGGTGAGTTTCCATCCCTTGCTTCTTGTCCTGCCTTCAGGGGCTTTGGAGAAGAGGTGGACCCCCCCCCCCTTGTTTGTGGCAGCCCCTTAGAAATTGAAACACTGCTATCGCGTCAAGGCTGGGAATGAGGTTCTCATTTTTCTTCTTCCCATTGGTAGGTTCATTGAATTAGCACAGTGTTTCCCAAGTGGT